>JAVGWX010000009.1:12699166-12889166 GCA_036924085.1 Ariolimax columbianus
GGGTTCCATCCCACTGTAACATCCAAGGCAACGAGGAGGCAGACAGACTGGCAAGAGAAGGTGCAAGACTACCATAACCAGATACTAGTGGGACATACGAAGAGTCAAAAAGGCTTATTAGAGCCAGATACATGACCAAATGGGAAACTGAACATACTGGCTACACAAAAACCGATGCCTATTACCAGTTGAACAGAAGAGAGCAGGTCGTAGTCTTCAGACTTCGCACAGGCCACAATAGACTGAGGTACCACCTATTCAATAAATTGAAGATAGGTGGCACTGACGAATGCACATGCGGTACTGGGAAAATGACCGCTGAACATCTGCTGCAAAACTGCCCGACATACGAGGATCAGAGAAAGCAGATGTGGAAATCACCAGTGGCAACACTAGACAAGCTCTATGGCGGTGTCGACAGCCTTAGGATGACCGATGCTTTTTTCGAAAAAATAAAGGTTGACGTCTGACAGCGTACGAAGAAGAAGAACAAATTCGTCGTTCTAAGTATGCGATGAATAATTTGTTCGACTGTCTTCTTCCAACTGATATCAATCAATCAATCAAGCAAGCAATCAATCCTTTCAGTGGAGAATAGGTCTCCAACAAATACACATTTACTCTTCCTGTCTTGTACGATTCTGTCCAATGCAGTCCATGTCTTCGTCTTCCTTGTTTCCTTCATGTTTTTTTGCAACGTCACTTTTGCATGTGTTTTATGGTACACCACTACGTATTTTACCTTAGGGATTCCAACATACAGATTGTCTTTTAATTCTGTCAGCCGTTCACCTTAACGTGTGCCCTGTACAGAGCCAATGCTTTCACTTTATGTCAATTGTCACTGATTTCTGTCGGGTTCTTTCAGACATTTCCCAAATGGAGACTGTTTCATGCAATTTGAATCTCTCTGTTCGATCCCGGCAGATATTGATGAACGCCTGAACCTGTCTCCTTGGCGTTTTCGTTGTTGTTCCCTACGTTTCACAACAGTACAATAGGACGGACCTTAAATTGGAGTTCAAAGGACTGACTTAACAATGGAGTTGAAGATGCGGACCTTAAATTGGAGTTGAAGAGGAGGACCTTAAATTGGAGTTGAAGAGGAGGACCTTAAATTGGAGTTGAAGAGGAGGACCTTAAATTGGAGTTGAAGAGGCGGACCTTAAATTGAAGTTAAAGAGGAGGACCTTAAATTGGAGTTAAAGAAGAGGACAACCATCTAGTTAACGGTTTTCTTGCATTTGCATTGCGATCCTAATTTTCTTTGACTTCCATTATTTCTCTAGTATATTCTAATCTCCGCGTTCCTTTTGTATTCTCTTTTCGACCAATGTGGATGTAGGTCATTAGGATATACTATTACGACAACGATTTATTGCATGAATTCTACATCTTGTAGTACTGTCTTTGTTGGTCATCTAACATAGTCTCAACGTTGTTATAACATTTGTTCTCATAATGTTTGTTATCGTAAAGCAAGTAAAATCATGTGTTCTCATAATGTTTGTTATCAAAAGGCAAGTAAAATCACGTGTTCTCATAATGTGTGTTATCATAAGGCAAGTAAAATCACGTGTTCTCATAATGTGTGTTATCAAAAGCAAGTAAAATCATGTGTTCTCATAATGTTTGTTTTCAAAAGCAAGTAAAATCATGTGTTCTCATAATGTTTGTTATCAAAAGCAAGTAAAATCATGTGTTCTCACAATGTTTGTTATCAAAAGCAAGTAAAATCATGTGTTCTCATAATGTTTGCTATCAAAAGCAAGTAAAATTGTAGCAGACCCTCTGCTAGCCGTGATCTAACTTAGAACATTCTCACACTCATCCACATCATCATGACCATACTCAGTAAATGACATATCACACAGCAGGTGGCATATTTATTAAATCAAACTCATATCATAGAATGAGTAGAGAAATTACAAACACAATATAATACATATCTTAACTAAACATTCTACTAAAACTGGAATTGTAAGCATTAGCTATTGATGGAATTCCCAACTATCTAAAAACCCAGTTCTATTGCCTTGCAATTACATCACACACACACATCGCCTTAACTGCGTCTTCAACACACCTTATCAAATACTCTTCCTCACTGAAATCCCCTCAGGCGGGAGATCTCGACATAACTCGTTCACAATGTGTCCTTGCTTACAAACACACGTTCAGATTATCTATTAATGCGAAACTCACACACCTTTTTGAGCGATCCTGTTCTATCATTAAACATTCGTCCAACAGTCTATCAATCGCTCCTCTACCTAAGTCGGTGAGTTAAACATACTATCCACGGTCAGTCTCTCTCTCTCCAGCCTCCCTCTCTGCAGCCTCTCTCTATCCAGCCCCCCGAGCTAAACTTTGTCTCGAGTTATATATCCTCAAGCAAGGCCAGAGCTTGACCAATCGATCTCAGGTAATGGTCATCTTCAATCCAATTGGACCGAAACACTTTGCACACCTGTCACTCCATTTCTCTCGCAGCAAGCCCCGCTGCCAATTTCGTCTGTCAATCAATCTCCCCCTACCAAAATCAGAAGGACAGTGGTCAGTTTCTATCTGTCCACATTCCTTAACCCAACTCTGTTCTCCTTTGCTGAGACGGTGAGTGACCTTGACATGCTTTCAGGTAGCTTTAGGCTTTAACATGTTCATGCATCCTAAACTTCCCTTGCTCCGGCGGGAACTGTTACAAAATCATGGAGCAAATGTCCTTGATATTACTATGTAAGTACGTGACAATAGATACAAAAAGAACGCTATACAGCTCAATGTTCCTACCAACATTGGGCTATTAGTACCAGAATTGGACATTAACAAACAAAGATAAAAGAAACATCGTAACAACAGAGATGAAATGAATGGATGGAGTAAGAGGAATGGATACAATCAGGAAAGAAGATATTAGAATGACCCCAATGAGTAGGTTACTCATATGTACGTCCTGAAAAGGACGTTAAGTGACTGGTTACAGTTGCTTTCCTGACATCTCGAGCTTGCTGATGAAGGTGGGCGGGGTTCTCTAGGCGGCTGTGCTGTGCTTGGCTTCATCTGCGTGTCGCTCACTACTTCGGAGATCACGTCGAACCTCGACTTCTTAGCCAGACTGTTATCCTCGACAACAGCCCGTTTCCAGGACGACCAACGAGCAGGTCCGGTGAGGGTCTTGGCCAGTATATTTCTCCTGACCCTGGCTAACATTCTCTGATCAGTGTTTTGCCTGACCAGACGTTAGGCTCATTGTCCCGTCAGGTGCAGGTCTTGGCCAGTATATTTCTCATGACCCTGGCTAACATTTTCTGATCACTGTGTTAGCCTCATCATCCCCTTATTAGGAGCGAAGTAAGTACAACACCAGTGCTAGACCTTGTCAAGAAACAGCCAACCAAATGGTTCAACCACGTGACACGTCAAACACCAATTAATATCCTTCTGAAAAGAATACCTCACAGATACACTGGATACAAAGACGACGGCCGACCACGTTGAAGACGGACAGCAGAGATAACACTTGCAGTGAAACTGTCCGTGTACGAAACATACTAAGATCAGGTCAAGAAATTTCTTCCTAACCTGAACTTGAATGGAACAAGCAGTGCAACAACTAAGAGAAAAGGATGCATTTTTGTTAGTTTTACCACGTACATCTTCAGTCCAAACTTTTGAAACCGAATTCATTGTGTATTATTATTGTATTTTGCATTTTATTGCGGTCGTGAGATTTTTGTTTAAAAAATGTATCATTTTTTTTTGGTTTTGCGTTTGCATTATTTCTCTAATTCCCAAGGAGGAGGTGCGTTGCATTGTGGTTTTTATTTTACGTCTGTCGGCCCAGAGCATCCTTCTTCTTCTTCTTCTTCTGCGTACGCAGTCAGACAGTAACCATTATTTTTTCGAAAAAAGCGGCGGTCATCCTGAGACTCTCGCCACTGCCATAGAGCTTGTCTTGCAGTTCCACTGGTGATGGCCACATCTGCTCTGTCTGATCCTCGTATGTCGGGCAGTTCTGCAGCAGATGTTCAGCGGTCATTTTACCAGTACCGCACGGGCATTCGTCGGTACACCCTATCTTCAATTTGATGAATAGGTGGTACCTCAGTCTATTGTGGCCAGTGCGAAGTCTGAAGACAACGACCTGCTCTTTTCGGTTCAACTGGTAATAGGCATCGTTTTTGGTGTAACCAGTATGTTCGGTTTCCCATTTGGTCATGTATCTTGCTTTGATAAGCCGTTTTGACTCTTCGTACGTCATACTGGTATCTGTTTGTGGTAGTCTTGCACCTTCTTTTGCCAGTCTGTCTGCCTCCTCGTTGCCTTGGATGTTGCAGTGTGATGGTACCCACTGTACTACTACCCTTTTTGGTGCCGACTGCTGGCACAGTTTGCAGAGTGCTGCTCTTAAGTCATTAAGCTCAGTGTTTTTCTGGCTTTTTAGCGCTGTGACTACGGCGAGAGCATCTGTCAGCAGGACTATATGGCTCTCATTTTCACTGTGTCTCACCATTTCTTCCACTGCCGCCCTCAGTGCCTCTGCCTCCGCTCTGAAATTGCTTGTGTACTTACCAGTAGCGAATGACAGTGTTATTTTTCTGCCATTTGGTAGGTTCAGGAATGCTCCTGCCCCTCCGTTCTGTGTTGTGTTTGTTACAGAACCGTCGGTGTATGCATGGGTCCAGTCCATGCTTGGGTAGCTTTTCGTTATGAAGCTTAGGGTAGTATTTCTTCTCCAGAGCATCCGACTTCAGCATGCATTTTGTGAAAGGGTCTGCTTCCTCCTGCATTTTTTAAGGTTTGCTTCCCCGAGGTAACGGCCGAAGCTGTGATGGGGATGAAATCTGCTGAAGGAACCAGCACCTTCTGATTGTGAGCCATGTCCCCTAACCACTAGCCCACGTCGTTCCCAAGCAGTCGTGAGATAAAACTTTGTTCATTTTCCATCAGTAATGTGAGGCAGCATATTGATTCTACTTAAATTACTCACAAACATCTATTGTTCATTATCATATCTTATTTCTGTGGTATATTTTGGTTAGCATGTCGCTGCTTCCCGTAGTGTACTTTGTTTACTCAATGTTCATGTTTGTTATGGTGAACCCCAGGGTTTGTCTATCATCTGTTATTCTGTCACTGCTGTTGTCGTCAGCTTTTCGCTCATTATGTTTAACCAACAACAACACTCATGTGAACATTATCGCAATGTAACTATTAATGATCAACAGAAGAGATTATTTACAGGAGAATTGAACTGAAGAGATTATTTACAGGAGTTAATTGAACTGAAGAGATTATTTACAGGAGTTAATTGAACTGAAGAGATTATTTACAGGAGTTAATTGAACAGAAGAGATTATTTACAGGAGTTAATTGAACTGAAGAGATTATTTACAGGAGTTAATTGAACAGAAGAGATTATTTACATGAGTTAATTGAACTGAAGAGACTATTTACATGAGATTAATTAAACAGGAGAAATATTTATGGAAGATAAATTCAACAAAAGAAATGATTTACATGAGATAAATTCTACCGAAGAAATGATTTACATGAGATAAATTCTACTGAAGAAATTTTTTACAGGTGATAAATTCTACTGAAGAAATGATTTACATGAGATCAATTCTACTGAAGAAATTATTTACAGGTGATAAATTGTACTGAAGAAATTATTTACAGGTGATAAATTCTAAAATAAGAAATTATGAACAAAAAGACAGATCTACAAATAAAAACATATGCAGAATAAAAGAACTACTGATTAAAAAAATAAACAAAATTAATTACCTACAGAATTAGGAGATCTACAGAATGAAAGATCTACATTGTAAAAGGTCTACAACGGAAAATTTAAACATAATGAAGGATTTGCAGAAGAAGATATGTACAAAACAAAATGTCTTTTGAACACATAATCTATGTAACGAGCAATCGATAGAAGAACAAAATCTACAAAAGAAGAACTCTAAAGAGCAAAACATCTTCTACAGCAAATAATTTGGAAACCAAAACCTAAACCCCCCAAAAAACATGCCTAAAAAATTTGCAACGAACATGGGAGATAATTGTGTTATTTCATACATATCATAGCTCCACATCCCAGAAAACAAAGAGGATTCCGTCCCCTAAAATCCAATCCAAACAGATTGTTTTTGTTCAGCAATATCGAGTCACGTGATGAACTGCCTGTAACTGCCCCATTAACAGCTGATAGCGTGTCTTGTTGCCAATATGGAGGTTGCTTTCTAGATAACACTTCCAACTCGCAGACAGATTTATTTCATAGGGGTCGTACGACGAGACAGAGAAATGTTAGTGAATGTGGAAATCTAGGGCTGATAGACTTCACCGCTGGGTCAGGTGCCTCGAAATAAAGACCAATTTCGTTAATGCAACAACTGACCATCTGTAGCGAGCTTTCTTTTGTAGGGACACTTAGATGACTTTACCAGGCCAAACTCATCTGTGAAAACGCCCAATCGAATTGTCCAATTTCTCTCTTGGGGTGAAATTGGACCCAAAAATGATTTGCCGACTTCTTGACATATGGAAATGGCTCCATGCGGCCAATCTGGTAGGATTTCTCGTGTGTTTTTGTTTTTTCAAATTTGGTAATCAGGAGATTGGGGCTGGATGACTTGCTGTACAGTTTCCCGTGCACAGAAATTTCATTAAGTCTGCTATGCTCCCTGGGCTAGGCCTAGCCTGGAAAACAAGGGTCGGGCGGCCAATCACGGAGCGAATCTTATTCAGTTTGGGCTTCTCTTAACTCAACCAAAATACAAACTTTCACTTCGGGCAAGGCTTAGACCTCCATCTTGGCGCCAGTTTTAATTTTATTTATTAGATATTTTGGGCATGGCTATAGAACACTTGAGCCGGGACAGATGGCTTTCAAAATTCATTTTCTGTTTTCTCGAGACAGAATTTTTAATGAAATCTAATAATCATTGTTGTTGAGTGGCAGCCGTTCTCTGATTTTATTGATTACTTTACTATATTAACTTATTGAGCTGTTCATATCGTCGTGTTACTGAACCAATCGTGAGGTAATGAGAAAAAACCCAGTCAACCTAATGCATAGTCCAATAAACAACCCATTATGTTATTGCAGATTCTTCAATTCCTATAATTCAGTGTGTGTGTGTGTGTGCGCGCGCGTGCTTGTGTTCACTCTGGATATAGTTCAGACAAGGTAAATTGACATACGTTACCATCTATCGTTCTCACTTTGAGTTGTAGCAACATTATCTTTGACAATACGCTAAATGATGAATCTGTTGTAACTATGCGGATCTATGCTGCAGTGAGACATCGGGTTGGTATTTGTCCACAACTTTTTGGTCTCATTAAAAATTTTTTTTTCCGCACACCGTTTTTGCAGGCCGAGCTGGTCCAAAGGGATCGGACATTGGAGTGCTACAGGTTAAGCGTTACAGTGCGATAATAGTCACACATATGATCATCTGTTACTCCCTCTTCTAACTTTTTTACACGAATTATCATTACGTCTAATGCCACTTTCATTTACTCGGTAATTTTCTCAGAAATTCATTGTCTTCCCAGAAAAGAAAAAACATATCATGACACCTTATTTTGCAATGATTGTTCATTTAGACAAGAACTCTGAATTCTCCATTTCTGCAATCCTTGCTCATTTAAACTGGGACTGTGGATTTTCCACTTTTGCAATCATTGCTGATTTAGATTGTAAATCTGAATTCTATACTTCTGCAATGATTGCTCATTTAGACAGGCACTAAAGATTCTCTACTTCTGCAATCCTTGTTCATTTAGACTAGGATTCTGGTTTTTCCATTTCTGCAATCATAGATCGTTTAGACTAGGATTTCAGATTCTCCACATGTGCAATCCTTGGTGTTTTAGACATTCTGGATTCTCCACTTCTGCAATCATTGCCCATTTAGACGTCTTCAGATTCTTCAATAAATTATATGTTTTCAAGGTCTCAATTCCACCGTACAGTTTCTCCCCAAGGAGAATCGACGTGGACCGACATCCTTTTCCTCATTCATGTGTGCTGAGGGCAGTCCTGGAGTATATGTGTGCTGAAGTCAGTTCTGGAGTATATGTGTGCTGAAGTCAGTCCTGGAGTATATGTGTCCTGAGGGCAGTCCTGGAATATAAATGTGTGCTGAGGGCAGTCCTGGAGTATATGTGTGCTGAGGTCAGTCCTGGAGTATATGTGTGCTGAAGTCAGTCCTGGAGTATATGTGTGCTGAGGGCAGTCCTGGAGTATATGTGTGTTGAAGGCAGTCCTGGAGTATATGTGTGCTGGGGAAGTCCTGGAGTATATGTGGGCTGAGGGCAGTCCTGTAGTATATGTGCTGCTCTTATGTGCGCCAGGCCGCAGTACATAAGCTAGTGGCATCTATCTTGAATGTTTGTACATGTTTTTTCTCATTCTGTTGTTGCCAGTTTGGAGACATGGTAATATCATTTGTCCTTATCTGGGCAGTTGGTGGTATCCGTCACCTGTGCCGTGGTTGTGGTGTTCCCTCTACCACATTACCTTGTGTCAAAGTGGTTAATACTAGAATCTAAAACTGCTTCTTTATTTTCAATGGCCGGATGTGCTGCTTATATCAGAGATGAGTCAAATATTTTCAAAACACCAACAACAACAACATTATCATTGAGTAGTGTATTACCAATATTTAGGTCTGCAAGGAGGGTTTATACAGCTGAGGTATAAAGGTCGTTTGTAGTTGTCTCAACTGTTAGGGTTATAGTTCAGCTCCGATAAAACACGAAGAGACTTTATAAAGTATTGTTTGCTGTTAGAGTTTTCATTGTTTGCTGTTAGGAGTTTTCATTGTGAATGGTAGAGAGGGAGAGAAAGAGAGATGGAAGGAGAGAGGGAGGGATGAAGGAGATAGAGGGAGGGACAGATAGATGAAAGGAGAGAGAGATGGAAGGAGAGAGGTAGGAACAGATAAAGGAAAGGAGAGAGAGATGCAAAGAGAGAGGTAGGAACAGATAAAGGAAAGGAGAGAGAGATGGAAGGAGAGAGGGAGGGACAGATAGAGGAACGGAGAGAGAGGGAGAGATAACGAAGAGAGAGGTAGGAACAGATAGATGAAAGGAGAGAGAGATTGAAGGAGAGAGGTAGGAACAGATAAAGGAAAGGAGAGAGAGATGCAAAGAGAGAGGTAGGAACAGATAGAGAAAAGGAGAGAGAGATGGAAGGAGAGAGGGAGGTACAGATAGAGGAACGGAGAGAGAGATGGAAGGAGAGAAAGGGAGGGATTGGTAGAGGAACGGAGAGAGAGATGGAAGGAGAGAGAGAGGAAGGGTCAATATAGGTATGGAGAGAGATGGACAGATTGAAGGAGAGAGAAGGAGGAACAAAAAGAGGAACGGAGAGAGAGATGGAAGGAAAGAGAGGGATGGACATATAAAGGAACGGAGAGAAAGGGAGAGATGGAAGGAAACAGAGGGAGCTGTGGATAGACTAACGGGAGAGAGAGTGAGATATGGAAGGAGAGAAAGTGAGGGACCGAGAGGGATATCGCGAGAGAAAGAGAGATACACACGTACATATCTATGTCTCTATGGAAACATGAGACATAATTTTATATAGACAAATCAAATGTCTGGCCACCTGACGTATTTTTTGTTGTTAGTGTTGTTTTTGTTGTTTTATTGTTGTTTTTGTTGTTGTTTTATTGTTGTTTTTATTGTTGATGTTGTTTTTGTTGTTTTAATGTTGTTTTATTGTTGTTTTTATTGTTGGTGTTGTTTTTGTTGTTGTTTTATTGTTGTTTTTGTCGTTGTTTTATTGTTGTTTTATTGTTGGTGTTGTTTTTGTTGTTGTTTTATTGTTGTTTTTGTTGTTTTATTTTTATTTTTTTTTTTTTTTTATTGTTGGTGTTGTTTTTGTTGTTGTTTTATTGTTGTTTTTGTTGTTTTATTGTTGGTGTTGTTTTTGTTGTTGTTTTATTGTTATTTTTATTGTTGGTGTTGTTTTTGTTGTTGTTTTATTGTTGTTTTTGTCGTTGTTTTATTATTGTTTTTATTGTTGTTTTATTGTTGGTGTTGTTTTTGTTTTTGTTGTTGTTTTATTGTTATTTTTATTGTTGGTGTTGTTTTTGTTGTTGTTTTATTGTAGTTTTTGTTGTTTAATTGTTGTTTTTATTGTTGAATGCCGACGATTAGAAGCTAGCTCAACTCATTTATGCGCTCTGCAGAGAACGTTAGATGGCTGTTCGCAATAGCGTTCCTCGCATCTCGAGCGTGCTCATAAAAATGGACTGTGGTCTTACAGGCGGTTGTCTCTGTTTGGCTTCATCTGCGTGTCGCGCACTACCACGGAGATCACACCGATCGCCCACTCTGTAAGCCAGACTGCCATGAAACAGGCCGGGTTCTAGGGAGAACTGTTTGAAAGTGAGGTTGTGGTCTTCGTCAATATATTTTTATCTGACCCTGAATTACAATTTTTGTTGTCAGAATGTTTGGCCTGACCAGACGTTAGTCTTCTTCCCCTACCTGTGGTATAGAAACAATATGTCTACATTAGGTATAGAAACAATATGTCTACATTGGGTATAGAAACAATATGTCTACATTGGGTATAGGAACACTATGTCTACATTAGGTATAGAAACAATATGCCTATATTAGGTATAGAAACAATATGTCTACATTAGGTATATAAAGAATATGTCTATATTGGGTATAGAAACAATATGTCTACATTAGGTATAGAAACAATATGTCTACATTAGGTATACAAACACTAGGTCTATCTGAAGTATAAAAACACAATGTAAATCTGAGGTATGAGAACACTTTGTCTACTTTAGGTACAGAAACATATGTCTACCTTAGGTATAAAAACACTATGTTTTCATAAGGTATAGAAACACTATGTCTTTCTGAGGTATAAAAACACTATGTCTATCTGAGGTACAGAAATACTAAGTCTATCTGAGGTATAGAAATAATATGTCTATCTGAGGTATAGAAATACTATGTCCATTTAAGGTATAGAAATACTATGTCTATCTGAGGTATAGAAACACTATGCATATCTGAGGTATAGAAATACTGTCACCTAAGATATGAAAACGTAATGTCTACCAGACGAATAAGAACATTATGCCCACATACGGTATCCACTGAACACAACATCCACTGAAGGTATTGAAATACTTTGACAGGACTAGCGTCCACCTAACATCAACACTCATCAAACTGAGATTACTCAAATGGACAGATAGAAAGTGAAGAAGACTGCATGGACACCATTAGCGAAAGGATTTACCAAAATTGGAGAAAAAGGAGACATGACCAGCCCCTTTTACAAATTAAAAACCACATTCTGACAAGGAGTGTCCAAAACCGTAACACCATCATCCAATTAGGCAAATAGATTGGGTGCCACACTAGCGAACGGATAGTCGATGACGTGAAGACGTTCTCTGCCCTGTAGATTTCTCTCCCCTTTCAATGAGTTATCGTTCATTGAAACCCCAATCGAAGTGCTGTAATTCAATTAAGATAAGAAAAGTGATCATTCGACCTTCCACAAACCGCCTTATCTACAACGTGTAATACCCTCTTCGTCTCTAAAGATATAACCAAATATAAACATATTAAATGTGCAAGCAGAAGAAGCAGTATTGCAGATAAATGTTTAAAATAAAGAAATGAAGTCTGAATAGAAAACAAACACGTCTCATTAAAGATTATTATTTGGACATTGAATAATGAAACGTTTGACCAATTACGGAAGTTTCATTAGAGAATATAGAGAAAAAAACAAATGAAAGTGTTAATGACAGATGACAGGATTAACAGAGCCAGATAATCTCTTATTTATATATACACAATATAGAGCTCTGAAGCGTTCTCTCAAGACAAATCAGATCGGGGTGATCAATTTAAAAGTCAAATAAGTGATACTTTGCACCAAACAAATACTAGATACTGTGTGCCGTATAAATAAGAGATACTATGTCCTATATAAATATGATAATATGTAAAGTATAAATAAGTGATACTATGTACTATATAAATATGATAATATGTAAAGTATTAATAAGTGATACTATGTACCGTATCAATAAGTGATAATATGTAACGTATAAATAACTGACACTTTGTACAGTTTAAATAAGTGATACTGCGTACCGTACAAATAAGTTACACTATATACCGTAAAATCTCGAATATAATAGTCCCCCGTCTTTATTGATTGATTTAGACCGAAAGTTTCTGATGAAAAACTAAAATCTCTTATATTATTATCGGTAGGACCGGATATTACGTAGCAGGTTTGATAATTTGTATTATCGTTACACATACACAACACACAAACACACCATATATGCACCACACACACCATACACACACACACACACACACACACACTGAACCCCACCCTCCACACACCATACACACACTCACACAAAAACAGCACACCCCCCCCACCCCCCCCACACACCATACACACACACACTGCACCCCCCCCCCCACACACGCCATACACATACGCACTGCACCCCCCCCCCCCACACACACACACAAATACTGCACCCCCCACACACACCATACACACACACTACACCCCGACCCCCCCCCCCCCCCCCACACACCATACACACACACACACTGCACCCTACCCCCCACACACACACCATACACACACACACACACTGCACCCCACCCCCCACACACACACTGCACATGCCACACACACACACCATACACACACACACACACACTGCACCCCACCCCCCCACACACACCACACACATACACACTGCACACACCACACACACACACTACACACACCACACACACACACCATACACACACACACTGCACCCCACCCCCCACACACACACCATACACACACACTGCATACCCACCCCCCCCCCCCTCCCACACACACACACCATACACACACACACACACACTGCACACACCACACACACACACTGTACACACCACACACACACACTGCACACACCACACACACACTGCACACACACACACACTGCACACACCACACACACACCACATACACACACACACACACTGCACACACACACACACACACTGCACACACCACACACACACCACATACACACACACACACACACTGCACACACACACACACACACTGCACACACCACACACACACCACATACACACACACACACACACCACACACACACACACACACACACTGCACACACACACACACCACACACACACACACACACACCACACACACACATGTAAAGGTAACTCACAATTTAAATATTAAACTCAAATATTATATTTCAGAGTTGCACACAAAATAGATGTCCTGTTGAATTATCCTTTTTTCTCTTATTTAGTTTCAAACTGCCAAACTATGACTTCATGCACGCTGACCTGGCAATATTGACTTAAAACTGTAGTAATAGCCAGGACCCCAAATAATCACATACATGTGCAGATTCTTGCAGAGGTGAAAATATCAGCAGATTATAATAGCATTGCCATATGACTTTTTTAATCATAAATTTACACTTATTGTTTGTGAGATTGTCTATCATTATAATTAGGTATTAGGTATCTATTTAAGCTACTTCAAATATTTATGTTTCTGGGGGCCACATGATTGTGGGGCCACATGTTGCTACACGAGAATGTGAAACATGACGATCATAGTCTACACTTGAAAATACTGAAACGCAAAATTCAGGGAAGAAGACAGAAAAGTCCTTCAATAAAAGTCTGACAATCCTTGCTAGGAATGAAAATCCCATTACTCTAATCCTTAAGTAAGTTCATATTGAATTACAATTGAATCTATGTATGCTATTTACATTTATGGTCTACAAATTGTCCGTCAACACTTAGCATTCTAATATCAATTGAAAGAGAGGATGTTGTTGTATCACTTATTGTGTTTGAGATTTATCATCATTGGCAAACACACACTCTCCTCCCTTTCCCTTCTCACATAAACCGTGAGCGCGGACATCTCATCCCCCATAGAGACACTACACCATTGCTTCATCAAGATAACGGAACAACATGCCACTCCAGAAAATGGCTATAGGTTTCAGAAAGGCTTTTTATACAAAAAGCAATTTGAAAAAAAAAATGTTTAGGTATCATGGAATACTAGATAAATTTACAAATATTTTACAAGATGTCTATTTATTCTTCTTCTCTTTCTTCTTCTTCTTCTTCTTCTTCTTCTTCTTCTTCTTCTTCTTCTTCTTCTTCTTCTTCTTGTGCATTAGTTCTCAATCTCCCGCTACCAAAAAGTTTAATGTAGAGTAATCCAAATACGTAAATTGTTTAACTCATTTAGAGGTCAAGCTGCCATGACAGACAGGGATGTCTACTGTGTTTCTGCAATCTTTCTTGTGATCAAAAATCCAGGACGTAACATAAAAAAAAAACAGGTAAGAAAAACAAGAATGAAATAGATATTTAGTAAGTAGCTGGAATACCTCAATTTTACATATATATGTATGCTGTCACATATGTACCAAGGCATACAAGGAAAGATGCACAATCATATGAAGTAGAAAAGACATTACAGGTTACTGTGAACAAAATAAAGGAAATGAGAATAAATAACAAACAAAGAGACTCCATTAAGACCAGTGGTAAGATAATTGAATAAGTGCAATATTTTTACATACCTAGGAATTAGCATTGATAAAGACGAAGGAACAGACCGAGGTTTTAACCACATGCTCAACAAGGCCACATTTGCTTTCAACTCTCTTCAGTCGAAATGTAACTTGGCATCATTTTCCGTGGAGAATACGATCAGGCTGTTTAACACGAATTTAAAGTAAGTCCTGCTATATAGCTCTGGGACATTATTTGACTAACATTGTCACATTCACGATGCCAATTTTTTAAACCATGTGGTTTTGTCGCATACTTCATGTTAGAGGTCATAGGTAATGGCTAACACACTTCATGTTAGATGGTCATAGGTAATGGCTAACACACTTCATGTTAGGTGACCATAGGTAATATCTAATACACTTCATGTTAGGGGACCATAGGTAATATCTAACACACTTCATGTTAGAGGTCATAGGTAATGGCTAACACACTTCATGTTAGGTGACCATAGGTAATAGCTAATACACTTTATGTTAGGTGACCATAGGTAATGGCTAACACATATTTCTCTGAAAAGAGCACGGCAACAACAAACAAATAAGGAATTCGGAAAGATAATGGGGTTAGTTTGAAGACATTCGGAAAGATAGTGGGGTTAGTTTGAAGACATTCGGAAAGATAATGGGGTTAGTTTGAAGACATTCAGAAAGATAGTGGGGTTAGTTTGAAGATATTCAGAAAGATAATGGGGTTAGTTTGAAGACATTCAGAAAGATAATGGGGTTAGTTTGAAGACATTCAGAAAGATAATGGGGTTAGTTTGAAGACATTCAGGAAGACATAGCTTTTTAAGCTCTTTCCACCCACTCCCAAAATCTGACAAATGCCACACGCTTCACAGCAACGATAAAATAATCACTCCAGAGAAAATTAACATCAGGTATCTTGAAAAGATATTGAGAGTGATTCAGGCCTCCTTGAAAGGCGCTTGGTGGGAATCACTCTTCGGAACCAACGTTTGCAAGGTCTCCACAATTCGGACATAAGACGGTTGTCCCTGGGGAATGATGCGGTAATCCGTGCAGACAAGGCAAAACATAGATGGAGAGGCTACATGTTATGATGAAACGATGGTCGATGGAGCACGGCGACTGCAGTCTGGTACCCCCGATGTAAGAAGAGATTACTGGGAAGACGTCCAATGCGTTGGTATGACTCACTTGCTGTACGCTACAACATCCGAAATGCCTCTGGAGGAGTACTTACCACGAACTGGACTTCCGTGGCCCAAGACAGGGTCTGCTGGAGACGACGTTGGGACCCGCACCTATACCGAGAATCAGGGCATCAACATCTTGAGAAGATAGTCACCAGAAACATAATCTGCCATCTAGAACATCAACACGTTCTACCTGACACCCTTGGTAGTTATGGACAAACTAAGGCGACAAAGGATAATGCTGGGATATTTGCATATGATGTGAATGAAGACTTCACGTGGAGACCGGAAATAGTCACAGTTGCTTTAGAGCTAGACTTTGGAGCATTGATTCTGTTTGAAGCAGTGTGGAATCAACACATGGCTGGTGAGCTGTATATCAGCTACTCTGATGCAGAGAACAATTACACTCTGCTTGGAATCTTGCACATTTCTATTTCTGTTAAATGTTTTGCAAATGATTTCTAACATAATTTGTTCATGCCAATATTTCCTCAGTTTTTCCATTACTCATTGACATGTACACACACATTTGCTACATAACAATCTAGCATTGTTAGAGTTTTGAAAGTAGCGTTTTCCTTTTTTAAATTTTGTTATTTGAATCTTAAAATCAGACTTCGTGTCCAACATGGCGACACACCTTGCACAAACTTGGCTAGAAAAGTGAGCATTAATGTGAAATTCAAAGAGGTTTGGACTGCAGGGTGTTTTTTCTATAGCGATAAACAGTTTGTGTAAAGTGACGAAAATTAGAAAATGTATGGCTCTGAAACTAATAAGAACATATTCCGAGCAAGTTCTTAGCCTATGTGCAGAACAATACTTAATTTGCAGTAACGCGTTCTATCAACACTGAAGAAGTCAAATACTCATGTGGTATAGATGGAAGAACACAAACCAGACGTCCCAAACAGACTTTATACAAACAAGAAAGGAATAGAGACACACGAGATGGTTGAATAGAAAAATCAAAAGTTCTAATGCAGAAAAGAAAAAATGTTGTCACAAATGACAGAAATCGAAAAATCAAGAAAGAATCCAAAGCTTACAGGCAAGCTGCAACAAACAGCAAAATAAAAACAAACATTGAAAATTGCAAAACATAATTCGTGGACAAAATGTGATTCATGGACAAAATATGATTCATGGACAAGATATGATTCATGGACAAAATATGATTCATAAATTAAATATAGAGAGCAAGTAGCAAACTTATATGCTGTATCACTTATGAATTGTTACCGAATAATCAAAGCAATAGGAGTGAAAGAGGAAATATTCAATTCATCAATAATTATCAACAGTAAGTTCAATCTACCACTCACAAACAGTCAGGACATAAAAAACTGATGGAAAGAATACTTTAGCAAGCTGCTAAACCTAGGACAGTATGAACCAGCGCAGCACCAGATGGACAGAATACTTTAGCAAGCTGCTAAACCTAGGACAGTATGAACCAGCACAGCTTTTTCTTCTTCTTCTTCTTCTTTGTACGCTGTCAGGTGCCAGCCTGTATTTGTTCGAAGAAAGCAGCGGTCATCCTGAGGCTGTCGACACTGCCATAGAGCGTGTCTAGTGTTGCCACTGGTGATGGCCACATGTGATTTCTCTGGTCCTCGTATATCGGGCAGTTTTGCAGCAGATGTTCAGCGGTAATTTTCTCTGTACCACAAGTGCATTCGTCAGTGCCACCTATCTTCAGTTTATTGAATAGGTGGTACCTCAGTTCGTTGTGGCCTGTGCGGAGTCTGAAGACCACGACCTGATCTCTTCTGTTCAACTGGTAATAGGCATCGTTATTTGTGTGGCCAGTATGTTCTGTTTCCCATTTGGTAATGTATCTGGCCCTCTTAAGCCTTTTTGGACTTATCGTAGGTCACACTAGAATCTGAACCAGCACAGCACCAGATGGAAAGAATACTTTAGCAAGCTGCTAAACCTAGGACAGTATGAACCAGCGCAGCACTAGATGGAAAGAATACTTTAGCAAGCTGCTAAACCTAGGACAGTATGAACCAGCGCAGCACCAGATGGAAAGAATACTTTAGCAAGCTGCTAAACCTAGGACAGTATGAACCAGCACAGCACCAGATGGAGAATGAAACACAGAGCTGCTTAAATATATTGAAATCAGAAGATGAAACAGCCCTACGGTATAGGACGTCGAGAAAGGTATCGACAGATTCGCAGGAAGCGTTCATCGTTCCTATCTGGAAAAATAAAGCCGACAAACGAGAGTGCAAAAGATATAAGGGAATCTCTCTTCTAAGCCATATGGACAAGATATACGCAAAGATATTAGAAAAAAGAAGAAGAAGGACCGATACTGGAAACCTGCCTAGAAAATAATCAGTTCCGGTTCTCGAAAGGAAACAGCTGCATGGACGCAAAATGTTACGTTGAGACAAACATGTCAACGGTCTATAAAATACGTTGTAACAACAGTCTTATATTCAAGATCAAAAAAATGCGTTCGATAGTCAACAGGAAATGTACAGGAGATCCTAACTGATTATGGACTGCAAGGTCCTCTTCTTAGTAACATTAATGTCCTATATCAGGACACCCAGACTGCAGTGGGAACAACATAAGACATGTCGGAGTGGTTTCCCATTTCTTTGAATGTTAAACCGGTTTGTGTTCTCTTACTTCTCCTCTTTGTCACTTATATTAACAAAAATCTTCCTGGAAGCAAATACAGAACAGAAAAGCACTAATGAAATTGTATTCGCAAATGACCAATGTTTGTTCCATCCCAATGAACATAACCTACAATATCATTTTGACTCACTGTACTTAAACTGTAATAAAAAGTATCCCATAGCATTACTGCCGTAGGGGTGTGAGGTGTTAGCGATCTCACATTTCAAAGGCTCGGCTATATGAGGGCGGTAGCCATCTCCTCTCCCTCGCCGCTTTTACTTCCCGGACTGAACCAGTACCCATTTAAGGCTGGGTCGACCCGGGAGCCATTGCGGTCTGAAAAAAACATTACCGCCTTAACTGGGGAATGAACCCAGGACCACTCAGAGGTGAACCCAGCGCTAACCACTGCGTTACGCGGCTCCACAAACTGTAATAAGTGTGACATAAATATCAGCACATCAAAAACAGAGACAATAAGTAAAGGTAGAAAGCACACAACACTTTATATTCATGTAAATGAGGAAACAATCAAGCAGGTGCAAGAATTTAGGTATTTAAGAACTGTTTTTACTGAAGACTGCAGACTTGATAGAGAAATACAGACGAGAGTGCAGAGGACAAACCCTATCACTTACCAGCTGCCTCAACTACTAAGACACCCCAAGATTTCTATCCAAGCAAAAAAGTAGATGATAAATTGTATCTTTACCTCTACCCTGTGCTACCAGAGTCAGACATGAGCATTGCATAGGGCTATTGCATAATCATTGCAATGAAAGATTGCCACCTACGAAAGGTCACTAAAAACACAAGAAGAGACCAAATCGCAAATACAAATATTCAGGGGGAGGTTTATTTAAACAATTTCTTGTATAAATTACATCGAGCATTAGAGAAAGAAATGGTTTAACCGAACTGTGAGAATGCAACCTGACCACATTGTTCATACAACCTTCTACAGGAGAACATCAGGAAGGAGAGCAAAACGTATACAGAGGAAAAGGTGGAAAGATGCGTAAATGAAGCCTTCCATAAAGTGGGGATAAGTATCACTTGAGCCTGGAGATGAAAGTCTCAAGTAGGACTGGAGATGAAAGTCTAAAGTATGCCTGGAGATGAAAGTCTAAAGTATGCCTGGAGATGAAAGTCTAAAGTATGCCTGTAGATGCAGGAAAGGTTAGTCCAACTCAGCCCTAGCTTTGAGCAACAACAGCAACTTGACCTAGACATGTAACAATGCTTTTGATCGGTCTCTCGACATCCCGCATTGCACCTCCACTGTTAGAGATACGTGGGAACACCTCCGAAACACCATTGACAGCCCTACGCTTGTGCCATTTAGAAGAGCTTTTCGATCAAATGCATGTTTGAAGCGAAAGTGAATTCAAAATGGGTGTTACTCTGCACCCCTTCAAGTTAGGCATAATCCAAGTTCAACTACAGCTCGTCATTGTGCGAATGAAGACTGGTCCCAGCTCAGTAAAACATATTGATCAAGCAGTACAGACATGAAAAATCAGATTTATGTGTTGATGGATATAAAGAAAGTTATTGGTCCCAAAAGTATGAAAAACCATCACGGACTAAGAAATAACAAAGAAAAGCTGAAGGATTGATGGTTCCAGTACATTTCTTAGCTCTACTCGTGGGACAATGTCGTCACAGCCCTTGACACTGTCAAAATCTATCCTAGAATAGAGAAGCTAAACACTGAACCATCACTAGAAGATCTTCCTAAAGACATTAACAGCTTGGCCCAGGGCAGAGGTCCAGGCAGCGATGGGATTCCACTAATCTCATCAATCGCTGTAAGGGTGCATTCTTGATACTTCAGATATGATATAAACCCAGTATTAGAAAGCGGTTGTTATACCTCAGTATAGGAGAGATTCACAGACTAACATTATGCAAAAATAAAGATGATAGAAGTGACCGTAATAACTATGGAGGCGTCTCTCTGCTCAGTGTTGTTAAAAAAAGTCGTTGCTGGAGCCACCATAATACGGCCTTAAATTAACTGAGTTTTTGTACCCGAAGTCTCAATTTGGATTCGTATCTGTCAGGTCAGCGTTCGACATGCTTTTTTTTTTTTATCTTCGGTAATTTTAGGAATATTGGCTCCTTTTATATCGCCTTTATTTACCTGACAGACATTTGATTTAGTTAGCAGGGATTAGCTATTCGAGAAGGTTAAGTCCTGGTTCTATTAGGGATCTTCTTTATCCTGCTACTGACGCCTGCACTTTTTGACGTAAATTAAGGAATATGTCTTCACACTAGATAGGGTGGTCGGGTGGTTTAATCTTGCAGAGTTCAAGGCCAAAGCGAAGATCAGGGAGATCCCTATCAGGGACCTGCTATTATATGATGATACTGCAATGGACACTCACAGTCAGCAAAGACTTCAGATGTTGATGGATCGTTTTTTCAGCCATGCAAAGATGTTAGTCTACCAATAAGTTTCAACAGAACATATGTGCTGGGGAAGAAGGTAGATCGCCTCCCAACCATTACCATTGATAATTATGAACTGGCAGCTGTGCATCAGTTCACATATCTGGGGTTCCTCATCAACGAGAAGCTCTCTCTATCTTCCCCTCTTTCTATCTCTTTATCTCTCGCTCTCACGCACCCTCTTTCTCTTTCTCTTTCTAGGCCCAGAAATTTGACAAGTCGGATTGGCAAAAATGCTTCTAGATTTTCTCGATTCGTAACGTGTGTTTGGGATAACAAGAAACTTGTAATTTAAGATCTAGGCTAGGGTTTAAAGCGCATGTGTCGTCAGCACACCCCTTTGTGGTTCGAAACTTAGGCAACATATGCCAAACAAGCACAAAGGCTTCACATCTTCAATCTACAGTACCTGCGATCCACTCTTGAAAATGATATTGAAGGGCGTAGAGACATACTCTATCGCCCCCAAATTGTACACTCTCCTTAGCCAGCGATGACTACTATGGCTTGGTCAGTAACGTTGAATGGAAGATGAACGCATCTTCAAAGATATTCTCTATGGAGAGTTGGTCGGTAGTGAAAGATCAATCCGCCGCCCATAGCTGAGATTAAAAGAAGTGTGCAAGCGTGACATGAAGGCATTGAGCATGCGTCATATATTCCGGAAAGACGAAGCTGCAGACCGACACAAGTTGAGGTATACTATGATCATGCGCACTAGACAGGGTAAAAAGTAGCTCTCAGAACACATGAAAGTCAAACGGCAACGCTGCAAGAAAAAATAAAACCAAAAACTCAATAGAGAGTTGGGACCCCAAAATCAGGTAATCATGTTAATTGTCATGACTGAAAAGGACTGCTGTAGTCAGTCATGACGTAAAGGAGCTGCTATAGTCAGTCATGACTGAAAGGGGCTACTATAGTCAGTCATGACTGAAAGCGGCTATTATTGTTAGTCATGACTGAATGTGGCTACTATAGTAAGTCATGACTGAAAGAGACCACTATTGTCAGTCATGACTGAATGTGGCTACTATAGTCAGTCACGACTGAAATAGTCTACTTCTAAAGCTGGTGCATGAGTGTCCTGTCTCCGGTCTAGTTCTGGTAGTAGCATGAGTGTCATGTCTCCGGTCTAGTTCGGGTGGTAGCATGAGTGTCATGTATCCGGTCTAGTTCAAGTGGTAGCATGAGTGTCCTGTCTCCGGTCTAGTTCAGGTGGTAGCATGAGTGTCCTGTCTCCGGACTAGTTCAGGTGGTAGCATGAGTGTCCTGTCTCTGGTCTTGTACAGGTGGTAGCAGGAGTGTCATGTCTCCGGTCTAGTTCAGGTGGTAGCATGAGTGTCCTGTCTCCGGTCTAGTTCAGGTAGTAGCATGAGTGTACTGTTTCAGGTCTAGTTCAGGTGGTAGCATGAGTGTCCTGTCTCAGGTCTAGTTCAGGTGGTGGCAGGAGTGTCATGTCTCCGGTCTAGTTCAGGTGGTAGCATGAGTGTCCTGTCTCCGGTCTAGTTCAGGTAGTATCATGAGTGCCCTGTCTCCGGTCTAGTTCAGGTAGTATCATGAGTGTCCTGTCTCTGGTCTAGTTCAGGTGGTAGCATGAGTGTCCTGTCTCCGGTCTAGTTCAGGTGGTAGCAGGAGTGTCCTGACTCTGGTCTAGTTCAGGTGGTAACATGAGTGTCCTATCTCCGGTCTAGTTCAGGTAGTAGCAGGAGTGTCCTGACTCCGGTCTAGTTCAGGTGGTAGCATGAGTGTCCTGTCTCCGGTTTAGTTCAGGTAGTAGCAGAAGTGTCCTGACTCCGGTCTAGTTCAGGTGATAGCAGGAGTGTCCTGACTCCGGTCTAGTTCATGTGGTAGCATGAGTGTCCTATCTCCGGTCTAGTTCAGGTAGTAGCAGGAGTGTCCTGACTCCGGTCTAGTTCAGGTATTAGGAAGAGTCTTCTCAAGGCTTCTGCTATCCTTCTAACAGTTTACTTTAGTTCAAGAATCAACCTCATTGCACGCTGTTTAACCCATAAGTGCTCTGTTCTTCTCCATATTTTTGGAGAATCTCAGTACAATGGACGGACTCTGTAGTGCCGGCGAGGATCACCGAACAGACTGGGTAGATGTTTAACTTAATTTTGAATTTTGCCCGGGCAGCGGTCTGTAAGTCCACTTTTTTTCGTTTTCCAACTGATGAGGGATAGTTAACGTGCGTGATACTCCCCACGGGCTTCCGATCTCTACTACCCAGAGATCCGGGGAAATACCAGATGCCCATGTCAAAAAAAGTATGGTCTTCGCAGTGATTTGAACCGACACCCTCCATCACTTGAGGCTGACGTCTTACCTCGAGACCACTCAATTCCCAAAAGAACACATGGTACCTATGAAATACAATTCCATGATCCTGCTATAGCTATCTGAGATGTTTTCTATGTCCTTCTGTCACTCTTTGTTATCCTGGGGGATATCGCTTGCTTCTCACCGCAAAGGCAGCGGGGTTAATCCCTGCGTTTAAGACGCTTCAGTTAACCTAGTCGTAAATACGTACATGACTTACTGTTCGGAAATTAAATGTTGCGAAGAAGGCAACTGCCTATGCTACAGCATAAAATGTTGAGACGATACACAAGGACCTCTCTACGCACAACAGTGTGCTCCTTGAAACTACCTCAAACACTAATCTGACCCAGTGACTAACCAAGAAGTTAGGACCACAACGTATCAATACCGGAAGGAAACAAATGTGTGATATCAGGAAGGTTTATTTTTGAAAAGGAAACAATCAAAAAAGATGTGTTATAATTTGTTTCATTCAAATTATGAATTTACGGAGACATGCCTCGAATTGCTGAAAGCGAATGTTTCAGGTCAAAAACGGTGGTGTCTGAGTACAACTTGAAAACTCGGAACATCGAATCTGGTGTTAAATAAAAAGAGCGAAGAAGATGAAGAAGTGATGAACTGTTTGATCAACCAACTATTATCTTGACAAGAAAGTTAAATCTTAGAGAGGCAAAGAAACAAATTTAAAAAGACATCCACTTTAAACAACTGTTAAAAAAGGATACGTCAAATAACAACGATAAAAATATAATAATAACATACAAATACACATGAAGCCCCACACATAAACAAGCAAGAAGATACATATACACAAGAAGAAGTACGCACAAAAATATCAACATGCATAAAACAGTACACATATAAAACTTCAAACACACGTAAAACAACTTTCACACATAAAACAACTTTCACACATAAAACAACAAACGCACATAAAATAGCAACATCAAAAACAGCAAGCCCATTAAAAAAATTATAAATACACATAAAACAACACACAAGCATAAAACAGCAAACATATAAACTACAAACACATAAAAACTACAAACACATATAAAACAGCAAACAAGCATAAAAAGTAACATGAAAAACAGCAAACCTTTACATATAAAATAATTGACGTACAAACCAATAACAAATAACTAAAATAACACAAAACAGAAAACAAACAAATAACTAAAATATTGAAACAATGGGAACAGATTTGTGGATTGAAGCTATCATCACCAGCAGTACTCACGGCACGTGATGATGATGATTATTAACCCATCACAGGCCTTCCCCCATCTTCATCCACCCTGAAACGTAAACATCTGCACGACACTCAGCAATGAGAAATCAACATGTCATTTAAACCTATACAAAACAGTCAATTTATTCAAGATACAGAAGAAGATAGAATGCGTGAAAGATAACGCCTGGGAAGAGTCATTAATGTCCCAAATAAAGATACACGGAGCAGCGATGAAGTCAGAAACATAGTACGAACTACCTCTTGAGCTAATAACATAGAATGACAGAAAATGATTTCAGCCCGTCATCTCATGATATTGCAACTTGATCAACTATGAGTGAGGAGGAAGACTAACGTCTGGATAGGATCAACATGCTGATCAAACATGTCAGTCAGGTACAGGCTAAATGTACTGGCCAAGACTCCTGCCTCGACGTGCACGTAGTCCTACCTGGAAACGGGATGTCCTGCTTGGAATTCTGGGTAACAATGTGTGGGATCGACGTGATCCATCATACAGATGAAGCCAAGTATAGCACAACCACCTGGATGCCTCGGTCCACCTTCATCAGCACGCTTGGGCTGGGAGGAAAACTGTAGTAAACTGCCATTAAACGTCCTTTTCAGGGAGCATAAAAGAGTAAACATTATATTTGTGGATATTCACAACAACATCAACTACAATTGCGCGCGTATAACACAATAACTCGCACAAGAAAATGGAAGACCACGTAGAAGATCGTTAGGTGAAATAAAAAAACAACCCAACTATGTTACAGAATTTCAACGACTGGCTCAACAAATTTGACCCATTAGTAAAAGTTCCACTTCTCAAAGGCCGCTGAACGGAGCAGGTGAGTGTGACATCTTTCATGCCATTTCACCGTTGTGAAAACTCCAAACAATTGATTCCTTCAAACGTCACATTTTGTCATTTACTGCTTTTACTGAGACCAATCGTTTCTCTTGTCCACTCCACAGTTTCAATTACTGGCTAACATTGAGGGCTCAGATAGAATTTTCATTTCGCCCTTCGCAATACTCCATTCGATTCAGATCCATCTTGATTGGTAGTCTGTGGAACGAAGGATGATGTAAGACACATGTCGTGGCCACCTCATTCGCAAACAACGCTCCCGAATTAGATGAAATTGCAATTTTGGAAATTCTTCACGCGTCGGGAGTCAGCCATCTTGGGGGAGAATAATGGAACTTGAATTGTGTATCTTGGGTATTACACGTAATATCCGGAGACTGGCCGGAAGGGTGGTGTTCCGGCCTAAATAATGGTTCTTGGCATGAAGAACTGGTACAGCGAAAGACATAAAAATAATTATTTGAACAGAGAACAGGTAAGCTAAAGAAAAAAAACACGAGTTATGCAATGAAGAACTTGTAAAACGAAAGACAAATATTAGTTCATTGACCAGTGATCATGCGCAGTTGAAGACAAGATAATGATTTTTGGAATAAAGAACTTGTAAAATAAATGACAAAAAACAGTTCAATGAACAGAAAGCATGCGTAGCTAAAGACAAGATAACGATTTGTGGAATGGAGAACTGGTATTTTTAAACTGAAAATAATAGTTCCTGAAACAGAGAACTGGTATTTTAAAAACAAATGATTCTTCTTCTTCTTCTTCTTACGCAGTCAGACATCAACCTTTATTTTTTCGAAAAAAGCAGCGGTCATCCTGAGGCTGTCGATACTGCCATAGAGCTTGTCTAGTGTTGCCACTGGTGATGGCCACATGTGTTTTCTCTGATCCTCGTATGTCGGGCAGTTTTGCAGCAAATGTTCAGCGGTCATTTTCCCAGTACCGCACGTGCATTCGTCAGTGCCACCTATCTTCAATTTGTTGAATAGGTGGTACCTCAGTCTATTGTGGCCAGTGCGAAGTCTAAAGACCACGACCTGCTCTCTTCAAAAACAAATGATTCGAGGGACTGCAGTACTACAAGACATCAATAGGGGTTCTAAACAACAAATGATCGACATGCTATTTAGAAAATGAAACGTCAGACATACACCTCTGATTTGATATCTAAAAATCAGTATCAAGGTTACAACGCTAAAACACGACAGCTGAAGACAATAAATTAAGTTTAAGTAGTAATGGTACAAGTGGTCTGCGCGAGTGGTCTGCCGGGTATTTGTGTATGACAAGGACACGAATAGCACCACTGCCCTACAGAGAGCATGTCGTAAGAGGCGACTAACTGTGTGACATGGCAGAGCAGCATAGATAACGCCTTACAGGCTGCGGGTCTAATTTGCTCTAGTGTTTGAGAGTATCAAGATGATCTCGCACATCGGTTGACTAGTAGTCGCTTTTTCCAGTCCATCTCCTGATGTTATCCACCCACTTAAAGCGTTGTCTGCCTCTTGAATGAATACCTTCCACCCTACCCTCCAGTCTTGAACAAGGAGCCATGTTTTGTTATATGACCAAAAATAACGTAACTGTCTAACCCTGATTTCGGTCATTTATTCTCTTTTCACCCCCAACATTTCCAATACCTCCAAATTTGCTTTCTTCTCTTTCCAAGAAATTCGACCCAATCTTCTATATACCCACATTTCAAAGGCATAAATACTCTTTCCCAA
Source organism: Ariolimax columbianus (assembly GCA_036924085.1). Lineage (NCBI taxonomy): Eukaryota > Metazoa > Mollusca > Gastropoda > Stylommatophora > Arionidae > Ariolimax > Ariolimax columbianus. Next base: position 12,726,277 of record JAVGWX010000009.1, read on the forward strand.
CGTGTTATTCATTGTCCATGTTTCTGCGCCATAAAGTAATGACGAGTATGCATAAAACATGACAATTCTCATTTTTAAATTTTGATTTATCTGTTTGGATGTCAGTATGTGTTGCATGTTGTTGAATACCATTTTGGCCACCCATACCTATTTGCTTTCTTATTTCTTTTTCACACCTGCCTTCTTCCGTTAATATATGACCTAGATAGGAGAAACTCTGTACCTGTTCAAGTAGTTAATCTTTTATTTTTATCTGCATACATGGTTTCTTGTCACTTTTCCCAATTATCATAGTCTTTATTTTATTTATGTTTATGTCTAATCCAAACTCTTGACTTATTGTGTATATTGTTGTCACAAGCTCCTGGAATTCTTGCTCACTTTTGGCCATCAAAACTGTATCATCCTTATATCTTAGATTGTTTATTGCCCCTCCTCCAATGACAAGCCCTGGCATCCCCTCTATTTGTTTGAATATTTGTTCTGTATAGATATTAAAAAGACAAGAGGATAATACACATCCATGTCTCCTTCTTCTTCTTCATCGATCAACAGATGCTATGCTTCTAGTCCAGTGAGGTTCACGAAGAAGACTGTGAATGTCAGATCCTCGCCGACCCCCCACATCCCTGTCTCCTTCTTCTTCTTCATCGATCAACTGATGCTATGCTTCTAGTCCAGTGAGGTTCACGAAGAAGACTGTGAATGTCAGATCCTCGCCGACCCCCCACATCCCTGTCTCCTTCTTCTTCTTCATCGATCAACTGATGATATGCTTCTAGTCCAGTGAGGTTCACGAAGAAGACTGTGAATGTCAGATCATCGCCGGTCCCCCCACATCCTGTATCACTCCTATTTTTACGTCTCTTTTTGGAGAGCATAGCTTTCCTGATCACCCTTTCTGAAAATAAAACGAATGTAACATCTTTCTCGAAACACAATTTCGAACATCATTCGCCATGAGATTCCACTGTTGCAGTTGTGAACCAATGGGATCAAGACGCTGAGCAGCGCATGCGCTGCAGTGGTCAGCGACCCATAGCTGACTGCTAGCGTCAGGGACAGCGAACAAGACCCTTCTAGACCTCCACGTGGTGATCCTGGATAACAGGTTGCAGTAGGGCAGACTGGCTGAGGAGAAGGGATCGAAGAGGGAATGCTAACCTGGTACTCAAAAAATGCTTGCTGAAGTCGGATGTGTTGGACCGAAAGGTGCAAATATCGCAGCCAAGCTGTAAACTACAACACAATGCATTCCGTTCTCTGGACTACATTTTGCTACTTACCCTTTCGGGATTTGGTAGCGGGAGATTGAGAACGAACGAAGAAGAAAAAGAAGAACCCCCACGCTCAGCCTTGTTCTTGGGTAACTTTCGATCTTTGACCAGATCATTCAGTTTACTTTAGGTTATTATGTGTGATTTTCTGAATGTCAATTACACAACATTTAGGCCGTGTGAAGTTGATGGTTCAGGATCGGAACACAAACCTTCTCTTCTTCCTCAGTTGAATCATCTGAAAATGATTCTGACACTTGTGAAACTGATAGGCCATTGCCATGTGGCACATCCCGTTTTGCGGTGGGAATGTTTGGAAGCCCTAATTTCCTCTTTGACATGCATTTCCAAATTGGAGCGACCAGACAAAGTAACAATTACTGACAGGATCAGTGAGCTTTCCGGAAATCAGTGGGACTGCAAAAGGTATGGCGTGCCTTTTATGACTCAACCTTTTATGACTCAACCTTTTATGACTCAACCTTTTATGACTCAACCAATTGTTAAAGATGTGTTGCGCATATATTTCAACATAAGTGTGACGTTCAGCTCTTAATCTGACCTCCTATTTTACAGCCCACATAGAAATTGTAGACTTTCTTAATCACTGCAGTCATATTTCGTTTTGTGATATAAAAGTCATTTCACCAGAAATATAGTAGACATATCTGCATTGTTCACACATGTCCTGTGCATTTCAGAAAATCAAACACACAACTATTCCAAAATAGAAGCTGTTTGTATATGAAAACTAGGCTATTTATACAGAGAAATGATGCAAACGTAGTTATGTTTGCATCATCTAATTCCATTTCTGTTGTTATTGGTCATTTGGCACAAATTATGCAATCGTCGACTAAAGTTGCATAAAACAACAATGTACAACATAACCGGAAGTGTATATCTCGGAAACTAGAGCCAATCAGAGTTGTTAAATGCCATTTTCCTATTTTCAATCCCAGCAATAGATAAGAGTAACTGTGTTCGTGTCTGAAGTGTTTTGGTCGTACACTAGTGTAACCAGCACATCAATAGACAGAGTGCAAGTCACACAATGTTGGCCAGACTAGATGTCAACAGGGAAAGGATGGGAGGTTGGACAGCCCAGACATGCACTTTTCAAGTAAGCCATATGAACGAAAACACCCCCACAATTACTGCTAATAGCTAAATGAAAGTTCGAAAGCCACACCAGTGACGACAGGGGATATATCATTCTAAGAGACAACTCGTTGTATGTGTCTGAATGAATACCTAGATAACATTACTTCTGATTGAATACCTTGATATATTACTTCTGAATTAATACCTTGATAACATTACTTCTGATTGAATACCTTGATATATTACTTCTGAATGAATACCTTGATAACATTACTTCTGATTGAATACCTAGATAACATTACTTCTGATTGAATACCTAGATAACATTACTTCTGATTAAATACCGAGATAACATTACTTCTGATTGAATAACTAGATAACATTACTTCTGAATGAATACCTAGATACCATTACTTCTGATTGAATATCTAGATAACATTACTTCTGATAGAGTACCAGGATTAACGTATTCCTGATAGAATACTAAGATTCTAGTTGGAGATGGGGGAGATAGATGAGGGGAGGTGAAGGTGTGGTGGAAGGGGAAGGGCTCTCTTTATTCCATAATAATGATTCAGTCGAAGGTACAGCACAATGCAAGACCTGGCACCTGTCAGCGACTCATAGCTAACTGCTTGCACCAGACATGAAGGCACAGCACAATGCAAGACCTGGCACCCATCAGCCACTCATAGCTAACTGCTTGCACCAGACATGAAGGTACAGCACAATGCAAGACCTGGCACCAGTCAGCGACTCATCGCTAACTGCTTGCACCAGAGCCGAACAGGGCCCCTTTTCTGTCTCAAAATCGGCGACCCAGTAAACTGTATGCACTAATGTAGTCTGGCTAAGAAAATTAGGGATCGCTGTTGAAAAGCAAAATATATATCCCTAAAAAGCTAGCTGAAGTACTATGTGTCAGCCAGAAAGGTGCAGATATCGCAGCCTCGCTGGAATCTACGTCACAATAGCTCGTCATTTTTAAAACGAAAGACGAGGAAGAATAACAAATAACGCTGTTGGAGATTTATTACCCGTCAACCTCTGTATGCGGAGACGGCACTTGATGATCATGAAAAATAAAAGAGAATGGGAACAGTGAGGCAGTAACATCTCCAGGCAATGATCGAGTCCATCACAAGAACTCGTCTGACCCAAAAATCAACCAGAGGACACAAGAAGAAGCCGACGACGACGACGAAGAAGAAGAAGAAGAAGAAGAAGAAGAAGAAGAAGAAGAAGAAGAAGACGAAGAAGAAGGATAAGAAACATAATAATATTAATAATAATAAAATGAATTACTGTAATAGCAAGATCATTGTTAATAAATAATATTGACATACTAATATTTTACTCAATGTTTTTAATTCCCAGATAAATTGGGCTGAACCGGTTGATCATCTATTTCTGTTCTAGGTCGTCTTCTTGAGATTAATATGGCTGAACCGGTTGATCTCAATCTGTATGTTCTAGGTCGTCTTCTTGAGATTAATATGGCTGAACCGATTGATCTCAATCTGTCTGTTCTATGTCGTCTTCTTGAGATTAATATGGCTGAACCGGTTGATCATCTATTTCTGTTCTAGGTCGTCTTCTTGAGATTAATATGGCTGAACCGGTTGATCTCAATCTGTCTGTTCTATGTCGTCTTCTTGAGATTAATATGGCTGAACCGGTTGATCATCTATTTCTGTTCTAGGTCGTCTTCTTGAGATTAATATGGCTGAACCGGTTGATCTCAATCTGTCTGTTCTAGGTCGTCTTCTTGAGATTAATATGGCTGAACCGGTTGATCTCAATCTGTCTGTTCCCGGTCGTCTTCTTGAGATTCTCACGTGACCCTACAGCTACATTGACCTCTTCTTCCCCCATTTACGCAATATGTTATTTGCCCACTCACAAGTCTGTTCCCTGCTGATTCCGATTAAAGAATGGTTATATTTTCCGACATTTTTCTGAGGGTGCAACAACCATAAAGACGGGGATCAGGGATTAACGTTAGGGTCAGACGAACGATACTGATCAAAACCCCACCTCACGTCCCAGCCCGTGTCCTTGGAAACAGGCTACATTACAGCAGATTGACTAACGAAGTGGGGATCGTCACTATGATCACATATTGGTGAGTTTACTAATGAGCATCAAATTGCACTACAGCCAGGAGGACCGATGTTCACTTTCTCGAATAAACCTCAAGATGCAAAAAGAGCCAATGTAACCGGCTTCCAAAGAAATGTTATCAAGGTTCTCCTCAGCAAAAATATTTCCAACAACAACAGCAGCAATATCTAAATCCTCCGAATCTCTCAAATTTCCAACTGTATATGCAGTTGTCGGGTTATTTGCCCGAAATATCATTTTTAGAAGCCGATGTGTAACTCATTCGATCCTTGAATGTATTTAACAATAGCAAATTATTTATAGTCGGCTGCTTGCAACAGGGTTAGCGGACCAAAGTTGACTTAGACCCCATTCTGCATCCAATCGGCGGTCCTGGATACAGACTGTACTAACGTAGTTTGGCTAAGAAAATAGGTCCTATACTGTCTTTGCAAGTCAAGTAATAATGTTATGAAATAGCATATGATATACCAAAGTATTTACAATTGAATGCAGAATACAGAGCACAAACGGTATTTAATATGGGATATGGGATCAAGATGCTGCAGCGGTCAGTGACCCATAGCTGACTGCTAGCGTCAGGGCCAGCGATCCATAGCTGCCAAGACCCTTCTACACCTCCACGCGGTGATCCTGGATAACAGGCTGCAGCAGGACAGACTGGCTAAGGAGAAGGGATCGAAGAGGGAATACTAACCCGGTACTCAAAAAATGATTGCTGAAGTCGGATGTGTTGGACCGAAAGGTGCAAATATCACAGCCAAGCTGTAAACTACGACACAGCGCATTCCGTTATCTGGACTACATTCTGCTACTTAAGCCCTTTCAGGGTTTGGTAGTGGGAGATTGAGAACGAACGAAGAAAAATAAGAAGAATATGGGATATTATATCGTATTTTATGTGTAACCTGTCCTTCGACGAGTGTATCAGCTCTACGGTGGTTAATTTACTCAGCGAGCCGTTGTATCGGTGATAGTTGTCCATCACAAGTGATGAAGACCACTCTCTTTGTTCAGCCGTGTGGACAGTCGTGTCTCTTGCTGTGTCCGCTGAAATGGGTGACTTGCGCGGAGATTTGGATTAAAGTGAGGAAGAAACTGCGCCTTTTGTCAACCTCACTCACAGAGCCTAAGCTACCTTTTGCCAGTGGCAAGACATTTATCGAGACGACTGGAGATAGCATAGGATGCAGATTTTGCCTCAGGGTTACCACCGAAGCCTGCCCGTAAACATGTAACCCGCAGGGTAGAAAGGTGGGAAGGCATCTAACGCAGTTTGTCGTGCCTTTTCGATAACCACAAGAGGTCGTATGGACAACACTCAGCGTGTGAGTGAGTCTGACATCTCTCCCTAGCTGTAGTCAGTTCATCATAGTAGCATCTAAAATTCCCACTTGCCATATTTGTGAAGGTGAACCGGCAGAACTAACCCGTGAGATACGACACAGGTATAAGCGTATCGCCATTCAGCCGGCGTCCAGACCAGGATAAATGGATCGAAGAAATCACAAAAAAAAGAACAAAATAACAAGTCCAGACGGAAAACCACTCCACGTATCCGTGAACACAAGTGTAAGTCGTCGACTAGTGTGAATTCCAGGCAAATCCGTGTTCTAGCGGCATCCATAATGATCAAAAACAGTAGAGAAATGTAGACTCGCAGCCAGTTATGGCGCCATCTTTGCCAGTGAATCAGTTCAATGAGGATAAACATTGCGTTAATATCATGATTTCCACGGCTGATTATAAACATGTCCTAGCCTTATGCAAGCGAGATGAGGATTATATCATCTGCTGGGGTTGAGGAGTCGTGGCGAAGTGGTTAGTCACTCGGCTCATCGTCAAAATTCGCCAGGTTCAGATTCTCAAAACAACAAAGTTGTACAATTGTGGGACGAACTGGGATATTGAAGTCATGGTGGGTCTAAGACCAGCTAACCAAAAGCTGTCCTTTTTTACCAGTCCTTCTGTTCTGACAACCAGTCCTTCTGTTCTGACAACCAGTCCTTCTGTTCTGACAACCAGTCCTTCTGTTCTGACAACCTGTCCTTCTGTTCTGACAACCAGTCCTTCTGTTCTGACAACCAGTCCTTCTGTTCTGACAACCTGTCCTTCTGTTCTGACAACCAGTCCTTCTGTTCTGACAACCAGTCCTTCTGTTCTGACAACCTGTCCTTCTGTTCTGACAACCAGTACTTCTGTTCTGACAACCAGTCCTTCTGTTCTGACAACTAGTCCTTCTGTTCTGACAACCAGTCCTTCTGTTCTGACAACTAGTCTTTCTGATATGAAAACCAGCCCTTCTGTTAATTTTTTTTTGCGTTCACCTTATTTCTCTAATCCCCAAGGCGGTGTGCGTTGCACTGTGGGTTTTTTTTTGCGCCTGTCGGCCCAGTGCATCCGACTTCAGCATGCATTTTATGTAAGGGCCTGCTTCCTGCTGCATTTTCTAAGGGTTTGCTTCCCGGGGTAGCGGCCGGTGCTGTGATGGGGATCGAACCCAGCACCTTCCGGTTGTGAGCCGTGCCACTTAACCACTAGGCCACGCCGTCCCCCCTCCTGTTCTGACAACCAGCCCTTCTGTTCTGACAACCAGTCTAGTCGGCAACCAGAAAGGACTGTTAAATGTCTTCCATGAGATGCCATTTTTTACACTTACATTTGGCTATTAGCAGTAAGTTCATTACTTACTACGTCTTGGAAGGTTTAACTCTGGGGATTTTTTGGCCTTCAAGCTTTTTTCTGCTGGCAATTAGCTTAACCAGCAGGATCTGGTATGTCCTTTCCTCTACACTTTCAGCAATGGAGAGATAGAGCCCATATGACCCTGGTACAATAAAGTCGGTGTTGAGATTATATAGTCCATATTCTATGGCGGTCTGAACTCGGCATTTGGCGGGGCTGGTAACCGGTGATCTGTTTGTATGCGAGGCCTATAGGAAGTAAACACATAAAAATGTGAGGTGAAGTCGGATACACTTGGCCGTTACGTGCACATATCCGCACAACACATACTACAAGTATATTCTTTAAGACAAAAGGTAACAGAAGAAAGATTGAATTACGGTGCTGATGTCATGGCTAGAGACGGAAGGAAGAGATGTATAACACAGAAACTTGAAAAAATAACATCGGAAAATCAAGTGCACAGAGAGATAGGAACGTTAATTGGTGTGGACACATCATCAGAAAGAAACAAGCTCAGATGCACTGTCCGACAATCTCAAAGAGGTTGGAGACCCCAGAATAGATGATCCTGTCTACTAAATGTCCCAGCGATTAACAAAATCTCTACCTGAACAATAATGTCCACTGATATTGCAGCAACAACACAAAAAGCAGATCCAAAATTCCTCTACGAAATAAATAACACTAAACGTCACAAGTTTTGAATATCTCTGCTCTATTTTTAGAAGAAATGGAGGCTGGCAAAGAGAGGTCAGAAGAAGACTAATCATGGCGACGAAGAGGTGGAATAACATAAGGAACATATTGCAGAACACATACGAAAAATTGGAATAAAAATTACTAGGAAACATGCCTGTTCAGTGGCAACATACCGTAAACGAAACCTGGACAATAAAACAAAAACACCAATGAAGAAAATATTTTTTTTTAAAGACGCTTTGAAATGTTCGGAAAAGCCATGGTTTTTAATGTTTTATTTTGTTATGAAGTGTTGCGTTATAGTACGTTGTTTTTGTTTTGTCCTGTTTTTTATATCAAGTTTTGTTATGTCAAGTTTTGTTTTGTGTTGTAATGTTATGTTTTCATACGTTTTGCTATGTTATATTATGTAATGTTGTATTTTATAATGTGTTGCTGTATTTATTATAATATGATATGATATATTATGTTTCGTTCTGTCATGTTACGTTATGTTATGTTTTGTGTTGGTTTGTAATGTCGTGATTTGTCATGTTTTATTATGTCATGTTTTGTTAGGTTATATTATGCTATATTCTGTTATATAAGGTTGTGTTGATGTGTCATGTTATGTTATGTCATGTTTTCCTATGCAATATTTTGTTGTTTTGTATGTTACGTTACATAACGTTTTGTTAAGTTATGTTTTGTTTTGTCATGTTATATGTTATGTTACGTTTCATTATGTTATGACATGTTTTAGTGTGGCACGTTTTTTTTGTTTTGTAATGTAATGTTTTATTAGGGTTTGCCATGTTTGATTATGTTATGCTAGTGTTTTGTTATGCGATGTTAACTCATGTCCTGTTTTATTGTGTTGTTTTCTGTTCTGTTATATTATAACATGATGTGTTATATTCTGTCATGTTTTGTTATATTATGTTTCGTTATGTTTGTGATGTCATGTTTTGCGATGCTATGCTATGTTTATGTTGTGTTATGTCATGTTTTGTGGTTACATTTTTCATGTTATGCTATGCTCTGTTTTTTAAAATGTCATGTTATATTATGTTGCGTTATGTTTTGTTATATTTTATTATGTCATGGTGTTATGTTATTCCACGTTCTATTATATTATATTATGTTATGTCATGTTATGTTATGTCGTGTTATGTTATGCCATGTTATGTTATGTCATGTCATGTCGATTTAAGCAGCGTTTCGTTTAGTTCATTTAAATCATTTTATGTCATGTCATATCGGGATCGGAGTAGTCAAGAGGGTATGCCCCTCACAGTGATGAGCGGAAGCGGTTAGCGATCGAATCCCGCAAGTTTCAGCGACACCTGGTCTCACGGGAGGTAAGACCAGAGTGCCTGCATCCTGAGTTACCTCCAGTCGTCTCGACCAATAGTCTTGCCACTGATCCAAGGTAACTCGGGATAAGAGTGAGATTGATGACCAGCGCATATTCTTCCTCGCTATAATTCAAATATAGTGCACGTGACATTTTTGAGACAAAACCTTCTGATGTTATACCATTCATTGCTTCGCGATGGGGAAATAACTTGGTGTCATGTCATGTTATGTTGCATCATGTATGCCATGTTATTTCATGCAATGTCTTGTCATCAAATTGTATGTCATGTCATATTATGTCGTCATGCTATGTTATGGTATGCCCTCTCATGTTATCATATTCATAATCGACAGCATTACACACTAGGCAGGCCCGTAGGTGCTCGGTGTCTTTTCGAAAATGGCAAAAACAGACAGAAATGTAGATTATTCCTATTGACGGGATGTAAAAGCAAATTAAGACTTAAATCAAACAAGAGAGAAGCAAAAGGGACACGGAGAGATAAGACAGAAACAGTTATTAAAGATGCAAATGGTTTGTTAGATAAAACGATGAGGATGCAGCACAGTCAATAAGCTGAGAGGTGCCAGCGACGCACAGGTGGTTTTTTGCAACAGGGTTAGCGATCCAGAGCTGACTGAGACCATATTCTGCCTCCAATCGGCGGTCCTGGATACTGGCTGTAATAGTCTAGTTTGGCTAAGATAATCGGGAACTCAGTGGGAAGGCAAACTCGGTACCATGAAAAGCCAGCTGAAATAAGATGTGTCTGGTCGAACGTAGAAGAATAAAATGAAGTAGTAGAAGAAGAAGAAGAAGAAGAAGAAGAAGAAGAATAAGAATAAGAAGAAGAAGAAGAAGAAGAAGAAGAAGAACTTATTTACTTTCCGTGTCCAAGAAGAAGAAGAAGAAGAAGATGAAGAAGTAGGAGGAGAAGAAGAAGAAGAAGAGGAAGAAGAAGAAGAAGAAGAAGAAGAAGAAGAAGATGTGTAGAAGAAGAAGAAGAAGGGGACAAATAAGAAGAAGAAGAAGAAGAAGAAGAAGAAGAAGAAGAACTGTAACTGTTATGATCAGAAATATTGTCAATAAATAATATTGACATTCCCATGTCGATATGGATGAAACGTGTGATCAACATCTGTTTCTGTTCTGGATCGTCTTCTTAAGATTTGCACGTGACACTACAATTACACTGATCTCTTCTCCCGCCATTTTCGTTATATGTTCTTTGCCTAGATAAACGCAGACGTCTTGTTTACGCTAGGTAGGAAGAACGCGTGTGATGATCACTTGTTGAAATTTTGGTGTGTCCATTTGATCCCTTCTATCCATCGTCGCCGGGGTCGACCTCTTACTGTAGTCCTGAAACCTCTACGCAGTATGACCTCGCTGTAGATCGATCGTACTGCATCTTTGTCAAATGTGCAAACCACTTCATTTTCGATGTTTCAGTATAGTAATTAGCCGATATAGTTCCAAAAATGTTCTGTGTTTCAGTATAGTAATTAGCCGATATAGTTCCAAACATATTCTGTGTTTCAGTATAGTAATTAGCCGATATAGTTCCAAACATATTCTGTGTTTCAGTATAGTAATTAGCCGATATAGTTCCAAACATATTCTGTGTTTCAGTATAGTAATTAGCCGATATAGTTCCAAACATATTCTGTGTTTCAGTATAGTAATTAGCCGATATAGTTTCAACAATTTTCTGTGTTTCAGTATAGTAATTAGCCGATATAGTTCCAAACATATTCTGTGTTTCAGTATAGTAATTAGCCGATATAGTTCCAAACATATTCTGTGTTTCAGTATAGTAATTAGCCGATATAGTTTCAACAATTTTCTGTGTTTCAGTATAGTAATTAGCCGATATAGTTCCAAACATATTCTGTGTTTCAGTATAGTAATTAGCCGATATAGTTCCAAACATATTCTGTGTTTCAGTATAGTAATTAGCCGATATAGTTTCAACAATATTCTGTGTTTCAGTATAGTAATTAGCCGATATAGTTTCAACAATATTCTGTGTTTCAGTATAGTAATTAGCCGATATAGTTCCAAACATATTCTGTGTTTCAGTATAGTAATTAGCCGATATAGTTCCAAACATATTCTGTGTTTCAGTATAGTAATTAGCCGATATAGTTTCAACAATATTCTGTGTTTCAGTATAGTAATTAGCCGATATAGTTTCAACAATATTCTGTGTTTCAGTATAGTAATTAGCCGATATAGTTCCAAACATATTCTGTGTTTCAGTATAGTAATTAGCCGATATAGTTTCAACAATTTTCTGTGTTTCAGTATAGTAATTAGCCGATATAGTTCTCACGATTTCCCGTAACGTGCTTGTGTGAATTGTCTTTCCTGCTGCACTTTGTACACCTGATTACGATGTACACCTGATTACAAAGTGCTCCTGATTACAATGTACACCTAATTACAAAGTACACCTGATTACAATGTACACCTGATTACAATGTACACCTGATTACAATGTACACCCACCTGATTTCGAATATACAAATAAACCAGACGATGTTTTTGTGTTGGTGTAAAAAGTAAAACTTCTTGCATAATGAATGTGAGCTGGATTTAGAATACCAGCGTACCAGATATAAATCATCGTCGTGATCAGTTTGACAGACCAGGCATGTACGCTTTACGTTCATGGTTCAACGCTTCTCACAGTCGACACAGCTGTAAATAGGTACTCGACGAATTCATTCGAATACGTTAGGACTGTCCCGTGTGCTACGGAGCTCCTGTTCTGTCGCCGAAACTGTCAGCAGTAAATTGACAGCACGAATGGTGTAATGAAGTCATATCTATCAGCCATTTTTCATTTTTTGTTTTTAATTGTTAAACCGAATTCTGTCATGCAACGTTCTAATTCTTGCTTCACCGCCTCTGTAATATCGATGTCTCTAAGAAGTCATTTTCTAATGGCTTTTACAGGTTCTCTCTATATTCAAGAGGTCTTTGTTTCTGATGTTATATCTCTCTTAATCATGGGCGTAACATTAATTAAATGCATGCCATGAACATATCAAATGTAGTGCCCTTGGGTAATCTTTTGAAAAACCTGAAAAATGTACAGCCATTTTCAGCAAGGATTAAAACACGAACAAGGAACACGCAATCAATTAATCAATCAAAGCCGGCCGCTTTAATCGGTGCATGTGTCATGGCAACATCCAGGGCTGCTCTTTCGGGATATCTCCAGGTGTAATCATTTAATCTTAGCCTCTTTCCACATTCTCTTCTCAATGTATTTGGGGGTATAACTCTCTCTCTCTCTCTCTCTCTCTCTCTCTATATATATATATATATATATATATATATATATATATATATATATATATATATATATATATATATATAAATATATATATTTATATCGCTTTCTTTCTTTGTTCCCTTGAGGATTCCTCGTAAGAGCCTGTCGGGCTATCTTGGACGATGTCTTTTGTAGGGTATGTCTTATTCAGTTCCATTTTCTTCGTTTAATTTGTTGTTCCAGTGGCTGCTGTTGACTCCTTTCCCATAGGTCGTCATTCCTCACCATGTCCTGCCACTTTATGCCAACTATCCTTCGGATACATTTGTTAACTAAGGACTTAGACAATGATTCAAGATAATCTAACACAAGGAGTGGACCACAACAGAGACATTAAAACAAGGAACATTAAAAGGCTATGAAATCAAGACACACTTCAAGTTACTGATGCCCTGGACATAATCGGTGTCGGAGTTCACCGGACATGCCCAACTCACCAGGGCGGTAATTACGCCACTGCGCTTATCGGTGTTAGTGGACGGCTTTACTCACGCAGCCAAGGTTAGCCTTGAGGTAATGTCCATCAGCTCCTTCCGTCTTCTCTAACATCGTCCCCCAACAATCTAGACAGGAGATCGGCTCCTGCTTCCAGCTCGCAAGCATGCTAATCAAGACCTCTGTGAGCTCGAATCAATCTCTAATTGCTCCCAGAACGAAGGGCCAATCAAGAGTTCAAAAGTTCGACCGATGTCTTCAAACATCATTTACTGTCTAGCCCTCATGTCTGTCTCAGGACTGTCCTTGACCTGTGGCGTTTCATGAACAAGGCGTATACTCTTTCTGCTTCTCCCCTTTCTTCTCCTCCCCCTTCCCATTCTCATTCTCCTCTTACAATTTCTCTTTTTCCTCTTTCTTCTTCTCGCCACTTCCCTTGTGATGCTATTGACGAACAATAACGTCATTTCAGCAGTTATTTAATGTGTGAGAATGTTGTATACACCCCATTGATACATTTTCTCTCTCTGTTAACAAGCACAGATCTCTGATGGCTAATACAGCAAGGAAAGTGGAATTTGGGAGGACAAACAATTAGAGTGAAACCTGGCTTTTCTACGAACTTTGTAACAAGGTAGGAAAAGGGGAAAACAGACCAAACACATTGAGAACTGACCAACTTGTTGTTGATGTTGTTTGTGTTGTTATTATTGTATTTTGATGTTTGTGTTGTTATTTCTGTTGTTGTTGTTTGTGTTGTTATTACTGCGGCTGTTGATGTTTGTGTTGTTATTACTGTTGCTGTTTTTGTTCGTATTGTTATTAATCTTATTGTTGTTTTTTGTGTTGTTATTACTGTTGTTTGTGTTGTTATTTCTGTTGTTGTTCGTTTGTTATTACTGTTGATGTTTGTGTTGTTATTACTGGTGCGGTTGTTGTTCGTATTGTTACTGTTGCTGTTATTTTTATGTTGTTGTTTATACTGTTCTTGTTGTTGTTGTTCGTGTTGTTGTTGTTTGTGTTGTTGTTGTTCGTGTTATTGTTACTTTTGTTGCTCGTGTTGTTATTGTTCGTATTGTTCGTGTTGTTGTTACTGTTGTTCTTTCTGTTGTTGTCTTTGCTAACAGATTACAGTGACTATTCTTACATGCCGAAGCGCACTGAAAAAAGCGAGTCTGTCGTCCTGGCTGTAGTGCAATTTGAGGTCTCTCACCACACTGATGTCAGGTATGGTCTGAATTAGTATGTATCACCTGATCTCGAGCAAAGTCTTTTTTCCCAGAAGGGAATTAGACTGACACACGAAAATAGAGAGAAGCTAGAAAGAAATGGATACATTTTACACAGAACAAGTCTGGAGAGAATATATTGATGGTCTATGCACTCAAAGACGATAAAGAAGACGCAGACGATGAAGAAGAAGAGGACGAAAAATATGAGGCAGGAGCGTATCCTCACTCTGCTCAATCTGGCGTGTCAATTGTTGGGAGCCTTACATCCTAACGGGTTCTTACTCTTGGCTTCCGATTCCTCTAATAACTTACAAATAACATCATTAGATTAATGCGTTATGCACTCGCTTGTTGTGTTGGAGAAATGTTATCTACTGCGAAATGAAATATCGATTTCATGTCTTCTGTCGTTTCTTTGTTCCTAATTGTCCATTTTGGGCATAATCAGAGCGGGGCTGGGCAAGTATGATTACCAGATGGGCTTACAGAGAGGGTGGCAAAGGGCGCTGAGATTGGCAATTGCGTTTTCTGTAAAATAACTTTGGGGCCAAATCGATACGGGAAGAGTTGTGTTCTCCTGGCATTCGGTGAAAGGGTTGTCGTTCTTGTACGGAGTGTGTCACATGGGTGGGGGGCATAGGGAGGATCGCGCTTCTAATGGACAAATAACGGAGAAGAATCAAAGCAATTTGAAGGAGTATAGAACATTGTGGTGAGCTACGTATTTCTTTGACGATGTTTAAATCCGTGCAGACAAGAATGATGTGAGAAAGGGAATATGTGTATAGATGAAAAGATAAAAGATCAATAGATCGATTGATAGATTACACTATATATTGATATTATACATTCATACATACACACACACAAACACACACACATACCCATATATATATATATATATATATATGTAACCAAGATAATGGGCACAGACAAGACAAAGACAACAAGAAATTGAGAAAGTCAAAAGTTTTACGAACCTCTGCTTTTTTATAAGCAAATATGGAGATTGCATGAAGAAAGTCAAACGGAGAATAGCTATGGAAATGCAGAGGTTTAGTAACATGAGAAACGTATGGCAGAATTCTAATACAATGACGAAAATAGCGATCCTGCGAGCTTGCATTTTTCCGGTTACAATGTACGGATGTGAAACGGGGACCACCACATAAACACTTAAGAAAAAGATTGATTCTTGTGAATGGAAATGCTACAGGAAAGTGCTCAGAATATCGTGGATAGCGAAAAGGACAAATGCAGATATCCTACAAGAACTGGATATCGAGGAAAATTGGTTAGTAAACAATATCTTGTCCAGGAAGCTAAAATATTTTAGCCACATCAAACGTCAGAATGAGAGGGAAAGATACTGGAGGCTATGGTGCACGGAAAGCGGCGCAGATTCAGATTGAAGAGAAGATGGACACAAGGCATCACAGATGTCCTGAGGATGACAGCGACAGAGGCAGGAGTTCTGGCTAGTGATAAATACTTTTACAAATCGGCTGTTGTGAGAGCAACGTTCTGCAAAGGACATGCAGCATGATGACGATAATGATGGCACACACACACACTCACACACACTCACACCCACCCACCTACCCAAACACACCCCATCCACTCACCTACCCTATCCGTAACGAGATCTCACGGGTTTTTAAACAGGGCATTCGTAAGTTATATGCTTAGTTGAACGTCTTCAATTATACCAAGAAAAATCCCACACTAACGTAAACTAACTCATTCGAATATGTTCCAGCACAATTTGTGGTTGGTTGGTTATTGTTTCAGTGCCCTGTGGGCCCCTGTTCTTTGGTCCAATGCCATATAGTGGTATCTGCAAGTTAGGCCTTTGAAAATCAACAGTGGGTACAATCCTCAACGTTAAAGGAAAATTGTTCAATCAATCAATCAAAACTCTGACCCATCCTCGCGGAGCACTGGTCTTCAACACCTGTACCCCGCGTCTTCCTACCCCGAGCCATCCCAGCCAGGTTTGTTTATGTCCTATCTGACCCGCCCTGATACTGACGTCCAGCCCCCTTATATGAGCGCCCCTTTTGTCTGTTATTCCTCCTACCTTCTGGATCCCAGAACAGAGACTGTCCTGTAATGCTATCAATTGGTTTCCGTAATTTCCGGTCTTGCCAGCACCTCCTCCGTGTGTCATGATCCAGATGTGTGTGCCCTGTTCTGTCTAACAGTTTCCCATCTGTCATCCAATCCCACCATTTTCACTTTGTTTTCTTCACTGGCAAACATTTACATGGCAGTTATAAATCAAAAAGAGTAGCTTAAAGCTGGCAAAATTTAAAAACAAATTATAGTTAAAATTATATCCACATTATGTCTATCTTCCCCCAGTTCTAGTAAGCCGCAGGAAGTTTAAAATATCTACTAAGGATAGCCTTCGGCTACCTGGCATTAACAACAGACAACATGCTGTTTGAATACCAGGAATCCAAACATTTAAAGGACAAGTATTTTCTTCGTAAGTGTCGTTGTTGTTCTCCATGTTAGATGACATTATAAATCAATGCAAACTAAAGGATTTAGAATGCAGGACAGCCTAATTGATGATACGGAGACGGCTTTAAATTTGTGGATTGAAGGCAAAATCTGCCAATATTTTCCTGCAACCACAGGCATTATCCAGGATGAAACACTAATTCTTTTTAATTCATTGAAGGATGGAAAAGAAGAGGCACCAGGACACGACAAATATGAGGACACGAGAAGCTGGTTTCATAGATTTAAGACAAGGGTCAATATGCTCCATGTGGGGGACGAGAAAGAGCCAGAGCGATACCGGTTTCTGCCCAGGGTAGGGACAAAATCCACAGGCTCCACAACATTATTATCAAGGCCCGAGAGAAAATCGCTCAGGAAAGATGGACGGCAAACAACAAACGCAGCATGGGTCAATTGATATAATATAAAAGTGCACAGAGAAGCAGCAAGTGCAGACATATCTTCTGAGGAAGTCAAGTCTTCTTCTTATCTTCGTTCCTCCTCAGATCAAGATCCTGGTCTCTTTTTAAAAAAAAACCCTTTGTTTCTAAGAAGGTTTAAAAAAAAACCTCGCAGTTTTGTTTCATGTCTGTCTCACGAGGACAGAATTACTTTTTATCTTCATTTGTCAGCACACAATTTTGTAGGATGTATTCCACGGTAATGTATGCTCCCCACACGGACACCTGTAGGATGTGTTCCACGGTCATCGTATGCTCCCCACACGGACACCTGTAGGATGTGTTCCACGGTCATCGTATGCTCCCCACACGGACACCTGTAGGATGTGTTCCACGGTCATCGTATACTCCCCACACGGACACCTGTAGGATGTGTTCCACGGTCATGGTATGCTCCCCAAATTGACACCTGTAGGATGTGTTCCACGGTCATGGTATGCTCCCCAAATTGACACCTGTTGGGTGTGTTCCACGGTCATCGTATGCTCCCCACACGGACACCTGTTATCTGACCCGATCCTCATTTTGTTGCAAAAATGACCCTCGAGTCTGTTATCCCCAGTTCTCAGTTTAAAGATGACTTGCTCTTCTCTAGTTAAATCTTTGAAGTTGTCTTCTTTTCGGAAGTCGGGTTGTTGATCAGACCATTTGCCCCTGAAGTTAACTTTAACGATGGTCTTTACCTCATTGATGCTCATGTCTGTGGGAAAGCTCCTCCCCAATGCAGCTAGTTTGTCTGCAGTTTCAACGCCTTCGATAGTGAAATGGGAGGAAAAAAGAGTCAATTAAACTGCCTTTCATTTTTTTTTAAAAGAAGCAATTCTCACATCTCCCGTCCTCTATCCCCGCCTCTAATCATCGCCAGTCCCCACCCCCTACCCCACCCCCATTCATCTCTAGTTCCTCGGAAACCCTCCGGATCCATAACCGTCATTATCTGCACGTCTAAGAAATTCATCTTCTAGAAAATAAATTAAAGTTGACATTCCCTAAATATTTCTTAGGGGCTATGTTGGAGCCTGACGACGTCATTAAAGGTATCTAAACCATCACAATTCTATAAACTCATCTCCCACTATTGAAGGCACCTAAACCATCACAATTCTATAAACTCATCTCCCACTATTGAAGGCACCTAAACAATCACAATTCTATAAACTCATCTCCCACTATTGAAGGCACCTAAACAATCACAATTCTATAAACTCATCTCCCACTATTGAAGGCACCTAAACAATCACAATTCTATAAACTCATCTCCCACTATTGAAGGCACCTAAACAATCACAATTCTATAAACTCATCTCCCACTATTGAAGGCACCTAAACAATCACAATTCTATAAACTCATCTCCCACTATTGAAGGCACCTAAACAATCACAATTCTATAAACTCATCTCCCACTATTGAAGGGACCTAGTGGGGATTTTTTCCACTCTGTCTAGCTCTCATTGTCTCCCTTTTTTTCTCCCAATTAAGTTATTTCCACTCTATCTCTCATTGTCGCTCAATTTCTATCAATTACATCATTTTCACTCGTTCCATCACCCAGTGTCATCCAATCTCTCTCACAATTAAATTATTTCCACTCGTTCCATTTCCCAGTGTCATCCAATCTCTCTCAGAATTAAATTATTTCCACTCGGTCCATTTCCCAGTGTCATCCAATCTCTCTCACAATTAAATTATTTCCACTCGTTCCATTTCCCAGTGTCATCCAATCTCTCTCACAATTAAATTATTTCCACTCGTTCCATTTCCCAGTGTCATCCAATCTCTCTCACAATTAAATTATTTCCACTCGTTCCATTTCCCAGTGTCATCCAATCTCTCTCAGAATTAAATTATTTCCACTCGTTCCATTTCCCAGTGTCATCCAATCTCTCTCAGAATTAAATTATTTCCACTCGTTCCATTTCCCAGTGTCATCCAATCTATCTTACAATGAAATGGTTGCTACTCTTTTTATCTCTCAGTGTCTTCCCTTACTCCTTCCCTTCTTTCTCTCTCTCTCTCTCTCTCTCTCTCCCTCTGTTTGTCTCTTCACTCTCTCAAGTAACCAATGGTAACACTGATACACTTTGCTCTGCCCAAATCCTGCCCTTGGTAATTCTATTCTGCCTCTTTCCTTGAAACGGCCGAGTATAAGTCCTAGAGGGATCGTTTCTCGCTGTGTTAAAGCACCACTATTGAAACGCTCCAGTCGACATAGATGTAAATGGTTTCCTGCCTTACTGTTACTAATGAAAAAGTAACCAGTAGTGGGATTAGTGGTAATAATCCTCAGAAAAGGATGCCTACCACAATGGAGTCTCTAACACTTTATCCTTGACAACAATGTTGGCTTTTGTGCCAAGTAAATCTCATTTTTCCCCTTAGTCCCTCATTAACTGTTTTCCACATATTTTGAAGTTACACCTCTTCAGGCGGCTTTCAATCTTCAGTGATCCTCATCGTCCAGTCCCGCCTCACCAACAACACTTTCCCAACCAATACCGTTCCTCGAGATTAACTTTCACTTTGACACGTCTTCTAGCGTTGGTGGACGGAAGTGCGTGACGCTTCTCTTGTTCCTGGGTACCCGCGCATGTGCAGGCCTGCACGTTTTAGTTTCCGGTTGCGATTATGACGTTGTGAGATAATCCAGAGTAAGCCTTGGCTGCGAGCAATGGACAACAATCCGTCATCATCCATAAACCTGGCGCCAGAGGCGGTCTGAAATAAACACGACCTCTTTAGCGACTTCAAACTAGCCAATTTTCATTTCGGCCAATCGTTTTAATCACAGCTAACATCTCAATTATAAAGTATTATAACATTTATGAAACTTCAACATCGTTACTACGCTTAAATGCTTTTATTTCATTGAAGAGGTTCAGAGGCCCTTATCGGGAAGAAAATAGGACCACTGCATCACCATGTATGTCGGTCAAAACGCATTGTGTTTTCCATAAACAAAACTAGCCAGCACATGACGTGGCGACAACAACGAAAAGCGATAGTCCTCTGTCTAAAAAAACTTCTCGACCACCCCAGCAATGGCAGTAAAGTTGTACAACTACAGAAGACGTTTATTCTAAATTGTATATATCACGCACCTACAAGCACCCACGCGCACCAACACGCACCCACACTAAATCATCTTTCCACCCACACGCACCCACACTAAATTCTCTTTCCACCCACACGCACCCACACTAAATCCTCTTAACACCCCCACGCACCCAAACTATATCCTCTTTCCACCCACGCACACTAACCCTTCCTCCCACTCACCCACACGCACCCACACTAAATTCTCTTTCCACCCACACGCACCCACACTAAATCCTCTTAACACCCACACGCACCCAAACTAAATCCTCTTTCCACCCACACGCACCCACACTAAATCCTCTTTCCACCCACACGCACCCACACTCAATTCTCTTTCCACCCACACACACTAACCCTTCCTCCCACCCACACGCACCCACACTAAACCCTCTTCCCACCCACACGTACCCATGCTAAACCCTCTTTCCCACCTGATACATACTATCAATTTTCACCCATACACCGTTCTCGTGAACACCTGGATACATGAACCCGTCCGCTTGACTGACTGCTTCAGCAACTTTTAGTCCCAACGAATGGGGCGGGAGGGAGGTATGCCATACTCAGAGAAACTCTACACCAATTTCACACAGTTACAACGTAAGAAGCGACGAAAACCATTTTGAAAGTTACCTATAGATTAACATTGAATAGAGAGCAACCATATATGTACAAAATGGGGCTTATCAGTAACTCTCAAGGTAAGACCAGACGATAATCTGCAGACGATGTACAGAGCACACCATATTGATGAGCTTGCTCTACCATGAATTCAAGTTTGCCAGTTAGAATTTTCGTAATTGAGATAACTACGCCTTATAACAGCTCAGCACTGGCTTTAGACGTACCCAGCATGTTTCGGGGAACGGAGTTAAACTTGTGCGTTTCCTTCCACACGAAATAGTATGCTAATATATCGATCTTCGAGCTGACTGTTGCCTTTGTTAGCCATAATTGTAAATATCCAAGTCTGATGACGAACGGAGAAGAAGCAGTATATTATTTTCACACCTACTGTTTATCACAAATTGCTAAACTTTTTACATATCAATGTATTTATTTACGTATTTATTTGTATATATCAACAGTGCAGATATGTTATATCAGCTAATTGCAGTGGTAAACAGAGACAGCAAAGATCAAACCTTCTATGTAAACATAAACAAAACAAAGACAATGATCACCGACAAAACAAGAAACCAACATAAGTTCAAATTCAGGGATGTAAAGTATCTAGGTTCCAGAATTAACAACAATGGCCACTGTTAAAATGGAATCAGAAAGAAATTATCATTGTCATTGCAAAGGCTACACAACCTGATTAAATTCTGAAGGAAAGCCAACAAATCACCAAAAGTGAAAATGTTTAGAAGCTGTGTTTTTCCCATGGCAGCAAATGGTTGAGAAGCGTGGAAGAGAATCGAGTCATTCGAGTTGAAGTGTTATATAAAGGTCCTTCAAAGATCATGGGCCGAAAAATGAAAGTATGCAGATATTCAAGAAGAGTTGAGCATAGAGGAGAACCGGTTCATGATTTCCATCATGAACACAAAATTTAAATACTTTGGCCACATCAAAAGACGCAACGGTCTTGAGAGAACGGTAATAGAAGGTATGTTGGCGCGCAAGAGAGGCAGAGGCAGACCGAGAAGGCGATGACAGAAAGATGTCAAGAAATGTTTTGACATGACTCTGGAGCAGACTAGAGATTTGATATGAGATCGAGTTTCTTTTAGACGAGCTTGGTAGGTGGCGACGTTTTGCCAAAGACAGGCTACATGTCACTATATATATATCAAATAGATCATTTACAACATGGTCGCCTGGAACATTTCAATAGTATGGATTAATCTCAGTACTTCTGCATTGAGAGAATAGCCCTCTAGAGCTGAAACTTGGCCACTTCAAAAGAAGAGGCAGGACAGACAGCCCTCGTCGACTGAAACTCGGCCACTTCAAGGGAAGAGGCAGGATATAATTACCAAAAGCACACATGACACACTAAAGTATATCAGAGTGACAGTCGGTTAATTGACAGACTGAACAGCGAGAGTGAAAGAAGTAGAGTGAGAGAAAGAGAGAGAGAGAGAGAGAGAGAGAGAAAGAGAGAGAGAGAGAAGAAGGGTCATTGGTAAATACGACGATATGAAAAGAGTGGCAATCATTTAATTGATAGAGAGATTGGGAGACACTGAGAGATGGGAGACACTGAGAGATGGGAGACACTGAGAGATGGGAGACACTGAGAGATGGGAGACACTGAGAGATGGGAGACACTGAGAGATGGGAGACACTGAGAGATGGGAGACACTGAGAGATGGGAGACACTGAGAGATGGGAGACACTGAGAGATGGGAGACACTGAGAGATGGGAGACACTGAGAGATGGGAGACACTGAGAGATGGGAGACACTGAGAGATGGGAGACACTGAGAGATGGGAGACACTGAGAGATGGGAGACACTGAGAGATGGGAGACACTGAGAGATGGGAGACACTGAGAGATGGGAGACACTGAGAGATGGGAGACACTGAGAGATGGGAGACACTGAGAGATGGGAGACACTGAGAGATGGGAGACACTGAGAGATGGGAGACACTGAGAGATGGGAGACACTGAGAGATGGGAGACACTGAGAGATGGGAGACACTGAGAGATGGGAGACACTGAGAGATGGGAGACACTGAGAGATGGGAGACACTGAGAGATGGGAGACACTGAGAGATGGGAGACACTGAGAGATGGGAGACACTGAGAGATGGGAGACACTGAGAGATGGGAAATGGCTCCAAACATTGATGCCGACATCCCTGTTGAGTTGGCTGTGCTCCATAACAATCAAATTTGACTACAATAACCGCCTCACATCGACTTTGACTACAACAACCGTCTCATTATGGCTACAAGAACCGCTTCACGTCGACTTTGGCGACGATAACCATCTCACACCAATTTTGACCAGAACAACCACCTCACATTGACTTTGACCAGAACAACCACCTCACATCGACTTTGACTAGAACAACCACCTCACATCAACTTTGATCAGAACAACCACCTCACATCGACTTTGACCAGAACAACCACCTCATATCGACTTTGACCAGAACAACCACCTCACATTGACTTTGACCAGAACAACCACCTCACATCGACTTTGACCAGAACAACCACCTCATATCGACTTTGACCAGAACAACCACCTCACATCAACTTTGACCAGAACAACCACTTCACATCAACTTTGACTAGAAGAACCACCTCACATCAACTTTGACTAGAACAAGCAGCGTTGGTCCATGACTCACTCTATATCCACAGGCGGCCCGACCTCTCGTGGCCTTCCATCGCTGGTGGATATGACTGGTAAAAGGGCAGGCTCCTTCCTGACAAGGGGGATAGCTTCAGTGGCTAATATTCGATTTAAGGACAGGGTGGAAGAATGACCTGGTGAGAGTGAGATAGCAATAGAGAGATGGGCAGATGGGAGGGAGAGGAGACATGTGAACAGATGGGAGTGAGAGGAGACATGTGAACAGATGGGAGTGAGAGGAGACATGTGAACAGATGGGAGTGAGAGGAGACATGTGAACAGATGGGAGTGAGAGGAGACATGTGAACAGATGGGAGTGAGAGGAGACATGTGAACAGATGCAACTGAGAGGGAGACTTGTGAACATATGAGAGTGAGAGGGGACATGTGAACAGATAGCAGTGAGATGAGACATGTGAACACATGGGAGTGAAAGGAGACATGTGAATAAATGGGAGGGAAAGGAGACATGTGAACACATGGGAGTGAAAGGAGACATGTGAATAAATGGGAGGGAAAGGAGACATGTGAACAGATGGGAGTGAGAGGAGACATATGAATAGATGGGAGTGAGAAATGGACAGAACGGTAAGATAATTGGATTGAGGATTAAATTTGACAAGAGAAATTTGAGAAGGAGATATGTCTCTAAAAAGGAGGGAATGAGATAAAGAGATGGACATTTTGGAGCAAGGGAGAAATAAAGAGATGGACAGACAAAAATGAGAGACAGAGAGAGAAAGAGAAAGAGGAGAGAGAGAGAAAGTGAGAGATGGAGAAAGATGAATGAATATGAGAGCAGGAGATATAAAAAACAGAGAATTTATAGTGGATAGAGATAGATGAACAAGTTGGAATGACAGCGAGGTTGGTTGTTAATGTTGGATGAGAGCGAGGTTGGTTGTTAATGTTGGATGAGAGCGAGGTTGGTTGTTAATGTTGGATGAGAGCGAGGTTGGTTGTTAATGTTGGATGAGAGCGAGGTTGGTTGTTAATGTTGGATGAGAGCGAAGTTGGTTGTTAATGTTGGATGAGAGCGAGGTTGGTTGTTAATGTTGGATGAGAGCGAGGTTGGTTGTTAATGTTGGATGAGAGCGAGGTTGGTTGTTAATGTTGGATGAGAGTAAGGTAGGCTATTAATGTTGGATGAGAGCGAGGTTGGTTGTTAATGTTGGATGAGAGCGAGGTTGGTTGTTAATGTTGGATGAGAGCGAGGTTGGTTGTTAATGTTGGATGAGAGCGAGGTTGGTTGTTAATGTTGGATGAGAGTAAGGTAGGCTGTTAATGTTGGATGAGAGCGAGGTTGGTTGTTAATGTTGGATGAGAGCGAGGTTGGTTGTTAATGTTGGATGAGAGCAAGGTTGGTTATTAATGTTGGATGAGAGCGAGGTTGGTTGTTAATGTTGGATGAGAGCGAGGTTGGTTGTTAATGTTGGATGAGAGTGAGGTAGGCTGTTAATGTTGGATGAGAGCGAGGTTGGTTGTTAATGTTGGATGAGAGCGAGGTTGGTTGTTAATGTTGGATGAGAGTGAGGTTAGTTGTTAATGTTGAATGAGAGCGAGGTTGGCTGTTAATGTTGGATGAGAGCGAGGTTGGTAGTTAATGTTGGATGAGAGCGAGGTTGGTTGTAAATGTTGGATGAGAGCGAGGTTGGTTGTTAATGTTGGACGAGAGCGAGGTTGGCTGTTAATGTTGGATGAGAGCGAGGTTGGTTGTTAATGTTGGATGAGAGTGAGGTAGGCTGTTAATGTTGGATGAGAGTGAGGTAGGCTGTTAATGTTGGATGAGAGCGAGGTTGGTTGTTAATGTTGGATGAGAGCGAGGTTGGTTGTTAATGTTGGATGAGAGCGAGGTTGGTTGTTAATGTTGGATGAGAGTGAGGTAGGCTGTTAATGTTGGATGAGAGTGAGGTAGGCTGTTAATGTTGGATGAGAGCGAGGTTGGTTGTTAATGTTGGATGAGAGCGAGGTTGGTTGTTAATGTTGGATGAGAGCAAGGTTGGCTGTTAATGTTGGATGAGAGCGAGGTTGGTTGTTAATGTTGGATGAGAGCGAGGTAGGCTGTTAATGTTGGATGAGAGTGAGGTAGGCTGTTAATGTTGGATGAGAACGAGGTTGGTTGTTAATGTTGGATGAGAGCGAGGTAGGCTGTTAATGTTGGATGAGAGCGAGGTTGGTTATTAATGTTGGATGAGAGTGAGGTAGACTGTTAATGTTGGATGAGAGCGAGGTTGGTTGTTAATGTTGGATGAGAGCGAGGTTGGTTGTTAATGTTGGATGAGAGTGAGGTTGGTTGTGTTGGACGAGAGCGAGGTTGGTTGTAAATGTTGGATGAGAGCGAGGTTGGTTGTTAATGTTGGATGAGAGCGAGGTTGGCTGTTAATGTTGGATGAGAGCGAGGTTTGTTGTTAATGTTGGATGAGAGTGAGGTAGGCTGTTAATGTTGGATGAGAGTGAGGTAGGCTGTTAATGTTGAATGAGAGCGAGGTTGGCTGTTAATGTTGGATGAGAGCGAGGTTGGTAGTTAATGTTGGATGAGAGCGAGGTTGGTTGTAAATGTTGGATGAGAGCGAGGTTGGTTGTTAATGTTGGACGAGAGCGAGGTTGGCTGTTAATGTTGGATGAGAGCTTAGTTGGTTGTTAATGTTGGATGAGAGTGAGGTAGGCTGTTAATGTTGGATGAGAGTGAGGTAGGCTGTTAATGTTGGATGAGAGCGAGGTTGGTTGTTAATGTTGGATGAGAGCGAGGTTGGTTGTTAATGTTGGATGAGAGCGAGGTTGGTTGTTAATGTTGGATGAGAGTGAGGTAGGCTGTTAATGTTGGATGAGAGTGAGGTAGGCTGTTAATGTTGGATGAGAGCGAGGTTGGTTGTTAATGTTGGATGAGAGCGAGGTTGGTTGTTAATGTTGGATGAGAGCAAGGTTGGCTGTTAATGTTGGATGAGAGCGAGGTTGGTTGTTAATGTTGGATGAGAGCGAGGTAGGCTGTTAATGTTGGATGAGAGTGAGGTAGGCTGTTAATGTTGGATGAGAACGAGGTTGGTTGTTAATGTTGGATGAGAGCGAGGTAGGCTGTTAATGTTGGATGAGAGCGAGGTTGGTTATTAATGTTGGATGAGAGTGAGGTAGACTGTTAATGTTGGATGAGAGCGAGGTTGGTTGTTAATGTTGGATGAGAGCGAGGTTGGTTGTTAATGTTGGATGAGAGTGAGGTTGGTTGTGTTGGACGAGAGCGAGGTTGGTTGTAAATGTTGGATGAGAGCGAGGTTGGTTGTTAATGTTGGATGAGAGCGAGGTTGGCTGTTAATGTTGGATGAGAGCGAGGTTTGTTGTTAATGTTGGATGAGAGTGAGGTAGGCTGTTAATGTTGGATGAGAGTGAGGTAGGCTGTTAATGTTGGATGAGAGCGAGGTTGGTTGTTAATGTTGGATGAGAGCGAAGTTGGCTGTTAATGTTGAATGAGAGCGAAGTAGGCTGTTAATGTTGGATGAGAGCGAGGTAGGCTGTTAATGTTGGATGAGAGCGAGGTTGGCTTTTAATGTTGGATGAGAGCGAGGTTGGCTGTTAATGTTGGATGAGAGCGAGGTAGGCTGTTAATGTTGGATGAGAGCGAGGTAGGCTGTTAATGTTGGATGAGAGAGCTAACCGCTATCGGGAAGTATATTTTGATGAAAGAAAGAAAACAAATAAAATAGATGAGAAATGTATGTAATTGTTTCTTTAAGCAAAACGTACAGACAAGAAAAGCCATTTAAATTAGAAGACATCAGAACAGAAGTGATAGAGAAAGCGAGAAATTGTGCGTGGGTGAGTGAATGAGTGAGTGAGACAGAAAAGAGGTTGAGAGAGTGTGTGTGTAAGAGAGGAAGTGGGACATAGGGAGAGAGAGAGAATGTGTAAGAGTGAGTAAATGCGTGAGACGACAAAAGAGAATGAGATAATGTGCGAGAGAGAGTGTATGTAAGAGAGTAAGTGTGAGAGAGAGTGTATGCGAGAGAGAGAGAAAGTGTGTGAGAGAGAGTGTATGTGAAAGAGTGTGTGTGTGTGGGTGAGAGAGTGAATGTGTGTGAGAGGAAGTGAATAAATGAGACGGCAAGAGAGTGTTAGAATGTGTGAGAAAGAATGTGTGTGAGAGGGCGTGTGTATCTCAGAGTGAGTGTGTGTGAGAATGAGTGAGTGAGTGAGTGAGTGAGAGTTAATTAGTGAGAAAGTAAGAGAGAAAAGGCGCGGGGGAGATGTGGGGGGGGGGGGGACAAAATATAATGTATTAAAATGAATGGCGTATCGTGAGAGATGTTGAAATAACAAGATGGAATAGGAAATGAAGAGAGAGACGGAAAGAGAAAATAGCATGTCGAGAGTGAGAGATAGAGTGATTGACAGGGATTCATCTCTTTCTACATAATGGAAATCCTCCTTGCAATTGTTTATGGACAGACAGTGTTGAGAAAGAGAAGGCCAATGAGCGAGGGATCGATAAGGAAGTTGACAGAGATGTATATTGAAAGAAGTCAGACACTTAGAATAACTATTCTTGTCTGAAACAGATGGCGCCTAAGTATAGTAAGAGGGCGACAGAGAGAGAAAGAGAAAGAGAGAGAGAGAGAGAGAGAGAGAGTGAGAGAGAGACAGACATATAGAGAGATGGATAGAGAAAAAAAGGAACTATGATGATGCGATATTTTGAGAATGAGCGAAGGAAAGTTGGAGATAACGAAGGAGAGACGGAAAGAGAGGGATTGATAAGAGAATACGGAGAGTTAATGAAAGTGATAACTAGAAGAGGAATAAGGGGATGGATATGGATGGAAGGTGAGAAATAGGGATAGAAGAAATAGAATAGTGATAAACAGAGGTAGAGAAACGGTAGTATGGAAGAGAGTGAGATGGAAGGAGAGAGGAGAAGTGAAAGAGAAGGATGGAGTAATTTAAGTAAAAAGGTGACGTAACTTAATAAAATTCATCCCCCAAAACAAAGAATGAAACGCCGTCTCCCATTGACAACTCTCACAGCTGATTTGAACTGAACTTTCGCCAGTTCTCATTTGGTTACTGTGAGTTTCCAGTCCACGGCACGTAATATTTGCATCCGACAACAATACCTTCAACATAACACAACAATCCTTGGTTATCTTCACAGAATCCGCCCCCCGAATCCAATGAAATCACCCATCGAATCTGCATGCAAATGACATCTTTGACATGCAAGACCATTCTCATTTGTGGTGCCGGGGTCGGGCCAGGCAAGTCACTTTGCATGAGAAAAACAATGGCTGAGAGTAGTGTTTGAGCGATTGAAGGAAATCAAAATGAAGTATTCAGAATGCGTTCGATTTAAGATAATATTAATGCACGTGTTCAGAGAGCATTGAACCAAATTATTTGTATAATTGCATTTCTTCTCTGTCTCACTTAGTTAAACTTGAAATAATACTTTCATTTTGTTTTCTGTTCTTTAAATCACTGTTCATCAACTTCTCTATTTCTTTTACATTTCTGAACTGTCTATATTCCTTAGATGTGAGTTTCATTAAACACTGCACCATTTATTCATAACTATCCATTCATCACTCGTTTGGCAAATTCATACAAATACATCCATTAATTCAATTTGAAGTTCATTCAATCGTGAAGATCTAGATGTGTCTGTCCATTCTTAATCACATTCATGCATGGTATTATCCATTAACTTGATTTACCTCTATCTAAACCCACATGCATATAATCCATTCATCCATTACGTCACTCATCCACAAGTTAATTCCACAATCACACATCCTCCTCTCATCTCTCCTCTCATCCACGAGTTAATTCCACAATCATACATCCTCCTCTCATCCCTTCCCTCATCCACGAGTTAATTCCACAATCACACATCCTCCTCTCATCCCTTCCCTCATCCACGAGTTAATTCCACAATCACACATCCTCCTCTCATCCCTTCCCTCATCCACGAGTTAATTCCACAATCACACATCCTCCTCTCATCCCTTCCCTCATCCACGAGTTAATTCCACAATCACACATCCTCCTCTCATCCCTTCCCTCATCCACGAGTTAATTCCACAATCACACATCCTCCTCTCATCCCTTCCCTCATCCACGAGTTAATTCCACAATCACACATCCTCCTCTCATCCCTTCCCTCATCCACGAGTTAATTCCACAATCATACATCCTCCTCTCATCCCTTCCCTCATCCACAAGTTAATTCCACAATCACACATCCTCCTCTCATCCCTCCTCTCATCCCTCCTCTCACCCACGAGTTAATTCCACAATCACACATCCTCCTCTCATCTCTCCTCTCATCCACGAGTTAATTCCCCAATCATACATCCTCCTCTCATCCCTCCTCTCATCCACGAGTTAATTCCACAATCACACATCCTCCTCTCATCTCTCCTCTCATCCACGAGTTAATTCCACTATCATACATCCTCCTCTCATCCCTCCTCTCACTCACGAGTTAATTCCACAATCATACATCCTCCTCTCATCTCTCCTCTCATCCACGAGTTAATTCCACAATCATACATCCTCCTCTCATCCCTCCTGTCACTCACGAGTTAATTCCACAATCATACATCCTCCTCTCATTCACTCCTTCATTTATTCATTTAACCGAACCTGATCGAAGCCGTAACAGCGAAAGAGCCAACGCCAGCCAGCGACATAGCTCATCGCCGTTAAGCAAATGCGAGCTGACCAAATGCATGTTCTGTCTCCAAGGGGTGGCCCCGGAAACAGGCCGCTTCTATGCAGTCTAGTAGAGAGAATAAGGATCACAAATGAAAGGCGAACTTGGTTCCAAAAATGCCGCGCTGAAACATGGTGTTTCGGACAGATGTCACATCCTCGCTGCAAACTACGACAGAATGTAACAACATCCTGTAGAACGAGCGCTGAAGAATAGGAACACTTAATAGACAGCGTATTCAATCCACAATCCTAATCCATTAATTACCCATCATAAATTCACCCAAGAACCTACTACCCTATTGATTCTCCAAACATATCTGTTCAACATTCTATCCATTATTTCATCCATCATAAATTCACCCACGAACCTACTATCTTATTGATTCATCAAACATATCTGTTCAACATTCCATCCATTAATTCATCCATCCGCTCGTCTATATGTCCCTATATCCATTCATACAAACATAGATCAGTACCATTTAAACATGGATTGGCTTACATCCACAAACAGGGAGATTATTGGAATAACTACAGTTAATCACTCAGACAGACAAACAGATAGACAGACTATCTACGCAGTACATATTCATAGTGTGACAAGTCGATCTAATATTGCAAAATCAAACATACTTTGTCTGTGTGTACTGGGTAACAAGGATACCAATCTACACAGAAAGATAAGACCAGACATACTTTGTCTGTGTGTTCTGACTAACAAGGATACCAATCTACACAGAAAGATAAGACCAGACATACTTTGTCTGTGTGTTCTGACTAACAAGGATACCAATCTACACAGAAAGATAAGACCAGACATACTTTGTCTGTGTGTTCTGACTAACAAGGATACCAATCTACACAGAAAGATGAAACCAGATATACTTTGTCTGTGTGTTCTGACTAACAAGGATACCAATCTACACAGACAGATATCGACCAGAACGTATCTAGATTAACACTGATTGTTAGAAAGCAGTCGAACAGCTCAGAACTTGACATCAAAGACACAAGAAAATCTACGTTTATACGTTATCCTATTGTTGCTAACTGAAAAACCTAACCTGCACACTGCGTGCTGATTTTATTCGACCTTTATTCCTCTGTCCTATAAACCCAATGGAAAGTTCACAGGAACATAATTAAAACATCAAATGTTACCTTAGAGGCTTGTTCTGTTCTGTTACAAAGAATCGAATTCACTGCATTCCCGATGTACTAATGGGTGTTCACTCTTTCACAGTAAATGGCGGAAGGTGTCGATACTGATGGTTCCTGCAGCTCGTTGGTTGTACACACTTCTGCTCCGTCCTCTCGTACGACCTAGTTTACTTGACCTCATTCGAGACCAAAGTTCTGCAGTCTCTGAATTGTTGATTTATCTATCGAGGTTGTCATTATCGACCCGGTCATCGATAGACCTGCAAAGGTCACTCCTATCCAAATCTAGAGTGTCCGTAATTGGTATTCATGAAGCCAGGATGTCAGCTCTTTCGTTGCCCTGAACCCCAGAACGACAAGGACAGTAGATTCAAGCCAGCCCCTGTAAGTTTGATGTCTCTACAGCTGCCTTCAACTCATGCCTTAGCCAGCCCTTCTCTACCTTCCGAAGTTGGGAGACTGACAGAATGGCAAAGGAAAAGGCAAAGACAAAGGCAGCCGTCTCTCGTAGACGATGATGGCATAATTAATTTTGCTAGCGCAATTTTTAGTAAGGATTAACTGCGCTACATGGCATCCTCACTCTCTCGTCTCGAGCTGCCCGACCCCAGTCAAGGACAAGACGACTAGGGGGCGACTACAAGATGCAGGAAAATCCGCTTCAAGCACCCGTGAAAAAGACGGCGAAGTCCGGAGTCGAATCCACACCACCTGTTCACAAGGCCGACGGCATAACCACATCGCCACGGAATCCCCTGACAGGATGACAGCCCCTGTTAAAGAGTTCCCAGATAGCTAGCATTCCCAGAGCTGCAGTCGCTGCCTCCATATCCATGCTCGTACTGGCGGTTGCGTTTCTGCATACCCTGCTCTGTTCTGCCACGACCAGCCGACTCACTCTAGCACAGTAGCCTAAACCAGATATCACACCGCATTCACAGAACCACCGGTACACATGATAGAATTCCTCGTTATCACTTACAAGCTGGTTAACTCCTGTTACAGCACTTTCTGCAATCCCTGAATACGGTTATACTGACTGTTATAATCCATCATTATGATGGTTGTTGTAATCCATGATTACGATGACTTTTGTAATCCATCATTACAATGAATGTTGTAATCCATGATTACGATGGCTGCTGTAATCCATCATTATGATGGCTGTTGTAATCCATCATTACGATGACTGTTGTAATCCATCATTACGATGACTGTTGTAATCCATCATTACGATGACTGTTGTATTCCATGATTACGATGACTTTTCTAATCCATCATTACGATGACTTTTGTAATCCATCATTACGATGACTGTTGTAATCCATGATTACGATGACTGTTGTAATCCATCATTACGATGACTGTTGTAATCCATGATTACGATGTTTGTTGTAATCCATGATTACGATGACTTTTGTAATCCATCATTACGATGACTGTTGTAATCCATGATTACGATGACTCTTGTAATCCATGATTAAGATGACTTTTGTAATACTCATTATATCGCCAGTGGCGACCAATTCTCTCATGATAATCGGCTCAATTGTGGTCACCCATCCAATTATTCTTTGCCGGTGCCACCCATGACGCCCCTCTCCTGATTCTTGATCCCTTTATGTCTGATATGTGATTGTGCCGTGGGTGTCGCCAGTTTAAAGTAATCTAGGCTTTGCCCTTTAGCGACAGTGCGCTAGCTCAGCACCCGTCGACTGCATCACACGCCATAGGTTGTCGGGAAGGAATCCGAAACCTTGTGGTTTCTGTCCGGGATGGCAAACCCCAGAACCACCAGCACTCATTATCTAGAATACCCAAAAGCAAATCGCAAAGGAGATTAATTAATAATGAGAAAACCAGATCTGAGGGGAGCGAAATGTAACCAAGGACAGGTTGTTGATGAATGCCCACAATGACGGGTGGGTTTTTGTAGTTTTTCTCATATCCAGAGCGTGCTGATGAAGGTGGCCGTGGTCATCCAGGCGGTTGTCCTATGCTTGGCTTCATCTGCGTGTCGCTCACTACTATGGGTAACACGTCGATCGACTTTGCTAGCGAAGCTGCCACGAGAACAGCCCGTTTCCAGGGAGGACTACTGGGAAGTTGAGGTGGGTGTCTTGTCCAGTATGTTTTGCCTGACCAACTTGTCTGATCAGTATGGTTTGCCTGACCTTGACCAATTTGTCTGATCAGTATGGTTTGCCTGACCCTGACCAATTTGTCTGATCAGTATGTTTTGCCTGACCCTGACCAACTTGTCTGATCAGTATGTTTTGCCTGACCCTGACCAACTTGTCTGATCAGTATGTTTTGCCTGACCCTGACCAACTTGTCTGATCAGTATGTTTTGCCTGACCCTGACTAACATGTCTGACCAGTATGTTTTGCCTGACCCTGACTAACATGTCTGACCAGTATGTTTTGCCTGACCCTGACTAACATGTCTGACCAGTATGTCTTGCCTGACCCTGACATTAGTCTACCCTTCCATTGATGTCAGGTAAAAGATTGATCAAGACCCTCACCTCATGTCTTAATGTGTGCTGCTTGAGAGAGGCTGCGCCATAGCTGTCTAGCCAACCAAGTAATGTTGAGCTTATTGATAAACCTCGCATTGCACTACATCAAGGAGAGTCATGACCACCTTCTGAAGTACGTTTTGGGATGTATGAAGGGTCACAGAAACAAGTCACAAAAGAACCATCGTTAAGTTCTTAGTTCTTGTCAACCTGTGCTCCTAAATGGGTCGATATCTCTGTGCAGATCCCAGCTCTGGCATTGCCTGTGTGTTCTTAGTTCTTGTCAACCTGTGCTCCTACATGGGTCTACATCTCTGTCCAGGTCCCAGCTCTGGTATAAGCTGTATGTAGCCGGGAGAAGGTTTAATACTCCGCTGCGTTGTGACAATAGTGCAAATTAGACACGCAGTCTGTTAGGCGCCATCTATGCTGCTCTACATAAACCACTTAACTACCGCTGGTGTTATGACATCTCACACAGTTAGTTGCCTCTTACGACATGCTCTCTGTGATGCAGTGGTGCTATGATCTTCCTTGTCAAACGCAAAGACTCTGGCAGTACAATAGGGATCATCGTTAAGAGGTAACATAACTTAGCAAGCGCTGCTTTTGAATAGCAACATCACCAGAACAGCAATAGCAGCAACAACAACGGAAGCAACAGTAGCAGCAGAAGCAACATCAACACAAACAGCAGCGACGACAACAACAGCAGCAACAACAGCAGTAACAACAGCAGTAACAACAGCAGCAGCAACAACAACAGCAACTGCCGCAGCAGCAACAAAAACAGTAGTAGAAACAACAGCAGCGACAATGATATCAGCTGTAGAAACGACAACGACAATAAGACGACAACAACGACAACAACAACAGCATCATCATAATCAACAAAAACTTCAAAAGCAGCAAAGGCAACAACAACAACAACAAAATACACAACTATAACAATAGCAACATCCTCAACATCAGATCTGAGATTGCCACGAGTATGGTGCCCTACAAATGGTGGAACAATATCACCTACATTTCGGACACACCAACCAATCGAACCGTAACCATAACAATGGTGACCAGAGGCAGGAAATAATACATCAACGCTATTACTTGAATATACAGTTGTTGTGTACTGTGTTAATGTGTCGATTCTCAAAACAATAGACTGAGGTACCACCTATTCAACAAATTGAAGATAGGTACCGGTAAAATGACCGCTGAACATCTGCTGCAGAACTGCCCGACATACGAGGATCAGAGAGAGCAGATGTGGCCATCACCAGTGGAACTGCAAGACAAGCTCTATGGCAGTGGCGACAGCCTCAGGATGACCGCCGCTTTTTTCGAAAAAATAATGGTTACTGTCTGACTGCGTACGAAGAAGAAGAAGAAGAAGAAGATTCTCAAAACCAGTAATTTTTTTTTATTTACTGTTTTCGGTACAAACTTTTATTTATACTAAAACGGGAGAAATATAGTCCTTGGATGCTTCGTGGAACCAGTACTGACATATGGCAGTGAATCATGGACAATCAGCACGCAAAATATCCATACAACTTTGGAAGCAGTGGAGATGTGGCTTTACGTAGGAATGCGGTGGATTCCATGGACTGAAAGGAAGACGAATGATACAGTACACAAAGACTATTTATTGAAAGGGTGCGAACAAGGAAGTCATTATTTTTTTAGCATGTAATGAGAATAGGCGGCTTGAAGCACGTTGTGACAACTGGAAAGATAGCAGGAAAGAGTGACAGAGGTAGGCTGAGAGAGAAGATGTTGGATAACCTGAGAGAATGACATATACAACAATCAACAACAGAGTTGGTAAACAACACACCTGATAGAAGTGGGTGGAGGTGCATGATCACCAATGTCAGCCGGCACGGCACCTGATCATAGTGACTACAGGAGTGTCATTTTGTTAAAGTTGATGTTATGTTTCTTTTGTGAATTGGTGTATTTTTTAACATGTATTTATAGGTGTTGGTCAACATTGATTGCCAATTTCAATCGTTGAAAAATCTTCATTGTTCATGTTGGTTCTTTAGTGTTTACTTTTTGGGGGTTCGTGATGTTGCAACTCAATAGACGCGTGTGCCTGTTCCAATGTGTCTTGAAATTAGCAATCTGTGTCGATGAAAGTTCGTGTAAATATTTTTTAAAAAACACGTTTTAGTGTGAAAACTTTTGAATGACCTGTCAATTAAACAAGTGAAATTAATAGAGGGGAAACGAGAATTACTGATCGAAATCAGGAATAGACAGTTAAGTTATTTTGGTCATATAACAAGACATACCTCCTTTTTTTTTTTTAAATTTTGCTTAGATGTTTGCCTCACTAGTTTCTACTGGCGGAGGCGCGCCATTTTCCACCCCAGACCGTAGTCCATTGGGCGATATCAGGACGCATAAACCAGTGCTTGGATGAATGTGTGCGTCTGTATGTACCTATGCTAGGTTTGTGCGCCCTCAGAAGCTAGCCCAACCAAAGTGCAATGGAAGGGCCTCACCATGAGGGCGCGTGATACCTCCTTGTTGAAGATCATACTAGAAGGTAGAGTGGAAGGCGGTCGCCCAAGAGGCAGGCATCGTTTTAAGTCGGGGGATAACATCAAGAGACGGACTGGTGAAAAGCCTTTCAGATTACACCATTACGGCAAAAGATAGAGTACAGTGACGATACATTGCAGCCGACCTTCGATGTGGAGATGGCACTTGAACTGAACTGAGCTTGTACAGGCTATGCACATAATTTCAACTCTAGGTTATTTGAAAGGAGGCCACAGGGCCTAGAGGTGAAGGGTTTATTTCTCAATCGCAACGACCCGATTCGAATCATATGGCAGACATTGACAGACACCAGATCCCTAGCCCAGACCCCAAACCCCCTCTGGACACACACATCCCCACTTCTATTACGCAAGACCCCAGACTCGAAACCCTTCTGGACATACGCCTCCCCACTTCTATTACCCCAGAACCCAGATCCCAAACCCAGAACCCAAACCTCCTCTGGACATACACCTCCGCACTTCTATTACCTCAGACCTCAGACCCCAAACTCCCTCTGAACACACACATCCCGACGTCTCTTACCCCAGACCTCAGACCCGAAACCACATTTCAACACAAACCACCCCACTTCTATTGCCCCAGACCCCAGATCCCAAACCAAGACCCCCAAACCCCCTCTGGAAACACACCTCCCCACTTCTATTACCATTGACCCCCCAGATCCCAAACCCAGGCCCATAAAAGCTTCTGGACACACACCTCCCGACTTCTCTTAACCTAGATCCCTGATCCCAAAATCCCCCAATGGACTCACACCTCTCGACTTCTCTTACCACAGACCCCCTCTGGACACACACTGACCTCTCTTACCCTAAATCCCAGACACCAAACCGCCTCTGGACCCACACCTCCTGCCTTCTCTTACACCAGACCCCAGAGACCAAACCCCCTCTGGACCCACACCTTTCGACCTCTCTTATCCCAGACTCCAGATCTTCTGTGGACCCACCTCCCAACCACTTTTACCTCAGACCCCAGATCCTTTTTGGACCCACACCTCCCGACCTCTCTTACCCCAGAGCCCAAACCCCCTCTGGATCCACACCTCCTGACCTCTCTTACCCGCAGACCCCAGATCCCCTCTGGACCCACACCTCCCGACCTCTCTTACACCAGACCCCCTCTGGACCCACACCTCCCGATATCTCTTACCCCAGATCCCAGAGCCAAAACCCCCTCTTGACCCACACCTCCCGACCTCTCATACCCCAGAGCCGAAACCGCCTCTGGACCCACACCTCCCAACCTCTCTTACCCTAGACCACAGAACCCAAACCCCCTCCTCACCTCTCTTACCCCAGACCCGAAACCTCCTCTGGACCCACACCTCCCGACATCTCTTACCCCAGACCCCAGAGCCCAAACCCCCTCTGGACTCACACCTCCCGACCTCTCTTACCCCAGACCCCAGAACCCAAACCCCCTCCCGACCTCTCTTACCCCAGAGCCCAAACCTCATCTGGACCCACACCTCCGACTTCACTTACCCAAGACCCCAGATCCCAATCCCAAACCCCCTCTGGACCCACACCTCCCGACCTCTCTTACCCCAGAGCCCAAATCTCCTCTGGACCCACACCTCCCGACCTCTCTTACCCCAGACCCCAGATCCCAAACCCCCTCTGGACCCACACCTCCCGACCTCTCTTACCCCAGACCCCAGATCCCAAACCCCCTCTGGACTCACACCTCCCGACCTCTCTTACCCCAGACCCCAGATCCCAAACCCCCTCTGGACCCACACCTCCCGACCTCTCTTACCCCAGACCCCAGATCCCAAACCCCCTCTGGACCCACACCTCCCGACCTCTCTTACCCCAGACCCCAGATCCCAAACCCCCTCTGGACTCACACCTCCCGATCTCTCTTACCCCAGACCCCACATCCCAAACCCCCTCTGGACCCACACCTCCCGACCTCTCTTACCCCAGCTAACATATCCAATCCCTGTGAGTGTCACTCAGTCAAATGAGCTTGTCCATCTGAAAGTCACGGACCGCCAATGACAGAATCGATTACTTTGAGTTGTTCAGATATTTATTACAGCTTCTGGGACACGATTGGCAGGTACCAGTAACCCGGCCATTATATCGTGGACATGTTATCTCACTCAAGTGACCGAATAACGCCAGATTATGAAACCTGCTGCTAGTAGTGGCCACACCATTTGGAGACTGGCACTATTTTCTGTGCTTTTTATTTTTTCTCACCTATTTGTTTTCTAAATTTCCATGTTTGTGATCTTCTTTTTGCCTTTTCCTCGTTCTCTGAGTCTACTACTATATGTATTTCTTCTTCTTTGTCGTTCATTTCCAATCTCCACCTATCAAGCCTTGAAAATGACTTTGTAAGGAGCAGGATATAGTGTGGAAACCGTTGTGTCGTAGTTTACAGCCTAACTACGATATTTGCACATTTCGGTCCTACACATCCGACTTCAGCAGGCACTTTTGGGTACCGGGTTTACCTTTCCTCTTCGATCTCTTCTCCTTAGCCAGTCTGCCTGTTGCAGCCTGTTATCCAGGATCACCACGAAGAGATGAATAAGGGTCTATGATGACCTTGACACTAGCAGTCAGCTTCGGGTCACTGACCGCTACAGCTCAAGCAAAGCTCAGCATCCCTTTTATGTATTTGATCCGAAGACTAGTCAGATGTTTAAGTCAGTAACCATAACGCCTGCTGAGATCCTTCATGTCTCCAGCAAACTTCATTCAGCGTGCTCCATCTACATCCATGGGCGTCGGCATAATTATTTCGGCGGGGGGAGGCATTAATTTGTCAATAAACAAAACTTATTACTTACAACATCTGTTATGCCAGTTTGGTGTCTCTCTAGAATGCCGATCGATTCTCTGCTTCTTTTAAAATAAAAAATTATAATATCCATATTTTTGAAAAAGTGGTATTGACGTATTATGCGTATGCGCGCACACGAGCACGCACGCACGCACGCCCCACGCACGCACACAACACACGCACACACACACACACACACACACACACAAAACAAGCAGCCCGGAATGGCTTATCCTTCACCAGCTCGTTTAACAACATGCACAACAACATTCACAACAACAAACACAACAACATACACAACAACAAACACAACAACATACACAACAACAAACACAACATCCGTATTAACACTATCACTGAACTGAACATATTCAAACGGTTGGAATTCAACCTACTGGCTTACTTCCCATGTCCAAGCAACACGTCATGTAGCGTGCCTCCAGTGTTTAGCGACTTTAAATAAGCTTTTCGTTCACCTTTAGCACGTCGCTCACGTCACACGTATCCAGAAGGTTGATACAATTCATCAAATGACCTGGAACTTGTACTGCAGCGCAGTCACATGTATCGCTGTCTGTGATACCTTATATCTACATGTTCTTCCTACATTGTGATACGCCAGTTCAAAGTCTATTTATTATCTTCCTCAGTGAGTTTGGTAGGTGATGTCCATGGGCACCTCGTCCTCAAGCTCCATCCCTGGGCATTGTATCATTTCGTGACATAATTCAGTGCGAATACTTTCAGGACTTGACTGTATGTGCTTTAATGATTTAAGGAAAGTATGTTTTGATTTGAGTCCTGTGATCTGCTCCTGGTGTCAAAACATTGGGTTTCTCCGATTATTTTCCTGTTTCTATCGCTCAATTTCAGCAGCCATGCCTCTTCTGGCGGTAGGTGGAGCTATGCCAATTATAGGGTATATTTTAGCAGTGGGGGTGAGTTTCATGCATCATGACACTATCCTGCCTGCCTCGTTAATTGCTATATCAACGAGTTTTACACGGAGTCGTTTTTGTCTACTAATCATTACACAACATTATTTATTTATTTCGTGCCCCAAATCTCACAGGTGTTTTTAGCTCAGCAAAAATGAACGAATGTGTAAGATACAGTCAGGCTGACTGAGTCAGTGATGCCAACCGCGACTGTGACACAGTTGTTAAGCAGCAGGGAAAAATCGCTGAATTACTATGTCAACAATGGAGAAAATTATATTCATATCAATACATGGATTTCAAAAAGTCCGTAAATTATTCGAGGAGTGTTCAAATAAAACCAGACCAAACTGCAGCAAGTGAACATATGTACGATGCGCATGATTAAGCCATTTCTGATATAAACAGCACATACCAACTGTCAAGTTTGCAAAATTTTATTATCCTCCGACTCATAGTTTCCTCAGCAGACCTTTGACAACATGACGGGTGTAATACAGAATCGCTCCAGAGTTGATCATCGAGCGGTGATTCTGTTTCTAACAGCTGAATTTTGTCGACCAGTTGACATTCATTGCAGAATGCAGACATTGTATGGTGACAAAAGTGTGTCAAAGACAGCAGTGAAGAACTGGACACCGATTGTTAAAGAAGGACGTGAGTTAACACAACAATATGCGCACAAACTGGTCTCGGACGTGAGTTAACACAACAATATGCGCCTGACCTGGTCTCGGACGTGAGTTAACACAACAATATGCGCCTGACCTGGTCTCGGACGTGAGTTAACACAACAATATGCGCCTGACCTGGTCTCGGAAGATCTTTCGGTAAGTCACGTCCTTCTTTAAACATCGTTGTCCAGTTCTACACTGTTGCCTTCGACACACTTTTGTCACCATACACTGCCTGCATTCTGCGATGAATGTCAACTGGTCGACATCCTTCAGCTGTTAGAAACAGAATCACCGCTCGCTGATCAACTCGGGCCGGATTCTGTATCACACCCGCCATGTTGTCAACGGTCTGCTGAGGAAACTATGAGTCGGAGGATAATGAAATCTTGCAAACTTGACGGTTGGTATGGGCTATTTACACCAAAAGTAACGCAATCAAGCACATCATACGTATGTTCAATTGTTGTAGTTAGGTCCGGTTTCATTTTAACACGTCTTCTTCTTCTTCATCGTACGCAGTCAGACATCAACCTTAATTTTTTCGAAAAAAGCAGCCATCATCCTGAGGCTGTCGACACTGCCATAGAGCTTGTCTAGTGTTGCCACTGGTGATGGCCACATCTGCTCTCTCTGATCCTCGTATGTCGGGCAGTTTTGCAGCAAATGTTCAGCGGTCATTTTCCCGGTACCACACGGGCATTCGTCAGTGCCACCTATCTTCAATTTGTAACACGTCTCGTCACATTGTAACAATACCAAAGTTTCATCATTAATTTTGTAGCTGTAACAATTGTGAAACATAGCCGCAATAAATGAAATAAGTAAGTAAACAATTTCAAATTAAATTTGAGAGAATAAGAACGAAGGTGTGATTAGTCCCATGTCCCTCTCCGGGCACCCATGTCTGCATCCATCTTTTACATTTCTCCCGAGCTTTGTCCTCTCACAAGTTCTTTTCGCTTTACCTTA
This sequence comes from Ariolimax columbianus, assembly GCA_036924085.1. Lineage (NCBI taxonomy): Eukaryota > Metazoa > Mollusca > Gastropoda > Stylommatophora > Arionidae > Ariolimax > Ariolimax columbianus. The sequence continues at coordinate 12,768,243 of JAVGWX010000009.1, forward strand.
ACATTTCATGGATATATTTCTGCGTGTTTGTAATCTCGTTGTGACTATCATAACTTCTTTATCTTATTCTATTCTTCTATTTCTTCATGCTTTCTTCTTCTTCTGACAATCATAATTCCCTTTTGTTAATTAATACTCTTTTGTTACGGAAAGGGACATCGGCTGGTAGAAATGACGTAATCGCCAAAGGATTTTCTCAGTCACTTTGACTGCTTCTTTTTCTTCTTCTTCTTCTTCTTCTTCGTACGCTGTCAAACGTCAACCTGTATTTTTTCGAAAAAAGCATCGATCATCCTGAGGCTGTCGACACTGCCATAGAGCTTGTCTAGTGTTGCCACTGGTGATGGCCAAATGTGTTTTCTCTGGTCCTCGTATTTCGGGCAGTTTTGCAGCAGGTTTTCAGCGGTCATTTTTCCGGTACCACAACTGCATTCGTCAGTGCCACCTATCTTCAGTCTGTTCTGGTCTGTGCGGAATCTGAAGACCACGACCTGCTCTCTTCTGTTCAACTGGTAAAAGGCATCATTTTTTGTGTAGCCAATATGTTCTGTTTCCCATTTGGCCATGTATCTGGCTCTAATGAGCCTTTTTGACTCTTCGTGGGTCACACTAGAATCTGGTTGTGGCAGTCTTGCACCTTCTTTTGCCAGTCTGTCTGCCTCCTCGTTGCCTTGGATGTTACAATGGGATGGAACCCACTGTACCACTACTCTTTTTGGTGCGGTCTGCTGGCATAGTTGACAGAGTACTGCTCTTAAATCAGATTCAAAATAGATTCAAAATATACCGTGCTGAAATCGGATGTGCAGTGCCAAAAACGAGCAGATATCGCAGCCTTGCAGGCAACTTCGACATTTCACAATTTCTCCATATTGCTTGAGTGATTGAAAGATATTTTTCATTATTTCCCATTTCTCAATCATAATTCCCTTCTGTTAATAGTCTTTTGTTACGGAAAGGGAGATTGGCTGATAGAAATGACTTAATCGCCCCAGGATTTTCTCAGTCACTTTGATTGCTGAAAGTGGTCCACAAGGTGCAGTAGTGAATGAGCTGACAGCAGCGAGCGACCCACAACTGACTTTATGAGTCAAAGCAAGTGACATGACTTCTTAAATTAAAGTCAATGACCGATAAATGACTTCTTAAATTAAAGTCAGTGACCCATAAATGACTTGTTGAAGCAAAGTCAGTGAACCATAACTGACATCTTAAATCAAAGTCAGTGACCCATAAATGACTTCTTGAAGCAACGTCAGTGACCCATAAATGACATCTTAAATCAAAGTCAGTGACCCATAAATGACTATTAAATCAAAGTCAGTTACCCTTAAATGACTTCTTGAAGCAACGTCAATAACCCATAACTGACAAAAACTATATTCTGCCTCGAAGTGACGAATCTGTAAACAGACTGTAACCATACAGCCTGACTAAGCAATTAGTGATCGAAGAGAAAGACAAACTTGGCCTCAAAACAATTACTACAATTGGAGATAGCGTAGAAAAGGCGCATACATCGCAGGCTATTTTTAACTACGACACAACAGCGTTGTTCTCATTTTCTCAGGACGACCGACGAAGAAGAAAACGAAGAAGAAAGTGACGAAGAATAAAACGAAGAAGAAAGTGACGAAGAAGAAAACGAAGAAGAAAGTGACGAAGAAGAAAACGAAGAAGAAAGTGACGAAGAAGAAAACGAAGAAGAAAGTGACGAAGAAGAAAACGAAGAAGAAAGTGACGAAGACATAGCACGAACTTCGCTACGGCTCTGAAATTATCCACTGTCATCGTCAGTTACAAATTCACACCTGGGTCGACTGGAACAAGCGCGCATACCATGAAATAAGCCAAGACAAGCCCGCCTCTGAGCACGATGGGATTCGAGCCTTGGACGTTGGAAATGTAAGCTGAGCACCCGACCCCCAAACCAATCCTACATTTATAACTGCCAACACATTTGTCCGATACAAACTGTCTACGGACGATGATTACACGGTAGATTTACAAATAGCAGATGGTCCAAAGACTACCCAATGGAGAAATATGCACTCACGCCTTCATAATCAACAGCAAAAGCAACAGCAGCAAATACACAACCAACAAAAATAGCTGCAGCAACAACAACAGCAACAACAACAGCAACAACAACAGCAACAATAACTGTAGCAACAACAACAGCAACAACAACAGAAACAATAAAAACAACAACAGCAACAATAGCAACAACAATAGCAACAACAGCAACAACAGCAACAATAACTGTAGCAACAACAACAGCAACAACAACAGCAACAACAACAGCAACAATAGCAACAACAATAGCAACAATAGCAACAACAACAGCAACAATAGCAACAACAACAGCAACAATAAAAACAACAACAGCAACAATAGCAACAACAATAGCAACAATAAAAACAACAACAGCAACAATAGCAACAACAATAGCAACAATAGCAACAACAATAGCAACAATAGCAACAACAACAGCAACAACAACAGCAACAATAAAAACAACAACAGCAACAATAGCAACAACAATAACAACAATAGCAACATCAACAGCAACAACAACAATAAAAAGAACAACAGCAACAACAACAGCAACAACAATAGCAACAACAACAGCAACAACAACAGCAACAATAAAAACAACAACAGCAACAATAGCAACAACAATAGCAACAATAGCAACAACAACAGCAACAACAAAAGCAACAATAAAAACAACAACAGCAACAATAGCAACAACAATAACAACAATAGCAACATCAACAGCAACAACAACAATAAAAAGAACAACAGCAACAACAACAGCAACAACAACAGCAACAACAACAGCAACAACAACAGCAACAATAACTGTAGCAACAACAACAGCAACAACAACAGCAACAATAAAAATAACAACAGCAACAACTGTAGCAACAACAGCAACAACAATAAATGTAGCAACAATAGCAGCACAAACATCTGCAGCAGCAACAACTGCAGCAAAAAAAAAAAAACAGCAGCAAGGCAGCAACAACAACAGCAACAATAACTGTACCAACAACAGCAACAAGAACAGCAACAACAACAGCAGCAGCAGGAGAAACAAACACAGCAACAACAACATCGGCAGAAATAGCAACAGCCACAGCTGAAGGAGAGAGAGAGAGAGAGAGAGAGAGAGAGAGAGAAAAGAGAGAGAAAGAGAAAAGAGAAGAAGGAGAGGAGAGAGAGAGAAAACGAGAGAGAAAGAGAAAAGAGACGAATGAGAGGAGAGAGAGAGAAAGAGAGCGAGTCGAGGGATCAACTAAACTACCAACAGAGGAGATATTCACCAGTGATAACAAATATATCCACGTGTCCTAAATACAAATTAGTTAACTTTAACCCGGTGACAGGTGACAAGATAAAAAAATTCCATTCTCTTATCTTTCAAAAAGAATGCTGTTTTTTTTTTATCAAAGAACAGAAAAATGCTTTTACAATATTTGAAATTTTTATGTAGACGTCAGAAAAAACAAACTGATAGATTTCATGGCGGATAGACCTGTCTTTAAAAAATGGATTAGGATAAATAGAAACGAAATAAGCTTGATTTAAATTCAAAGATTCTTCAAAGATTGAATTAAAACCTGCAAAAAACGGACAGGCCTTGTTTTATTAAAAGAGAGTCCGTGGAAGATATGTTTTTTTTCTTCCACAATTTCACATTATAATATGTAGTTTTTTTTAACGGTGTCCTGTAATATTGTTTTAAAAATGTAAATTACCTTTTTTATCTTTGCTTTGTTAAAGAAAACATGGTTTATGATCGTATTCTCTAGTTATGTTATTGCTACTAATGTCAAATTATGGATTAAGTAACTCTGCTACAGATTTGTAGTAACTTATGATAGTTATCCCCCTTCCGTGATCACGAGAAGCGCGTGAGCTGTAACAGTTAGCGACCCATAGCTGACTGCTAGCGTCAGGGCCAGCGAACAAAAGCTGCCAAGACCCTTCTACACTTCCATGCGGTGATCCTGAATAACAGGTTGCAGCAGGGCAGACTGGCTAAGGAGAAGGGATCAAAGAGGAAATGCTAACCCGGTACTCAAAAAATGCTTGCTGAAGTCGGATGTGTTGGACCGAAAGGTGCAAATATCGCAGTCAAGCTGTAAACTACGGAACAACGCATTCAGTTCTCTGGACTACATTCTGCTACTTAAGCCATTTCAGGGTTTGGTAGCGGGAGATTGAGAACAAACGAAGCCAAGCCAAGCCAAGCTATCCCCCTTCCAAAATATTTAAGGAGCTAAGCCAACCATAAAATTGTCCCACATAATACAGAAAACACTCACTAACTTATCACATACCTCGGACTCCTTTATAAGGGTCTCAACATGCTACAGTGAATGAGCAGACAGCCGCCAGTGGCGCACAAACAATGGATGCTTGCATCAGGTTCAGTGATCCATAATTGACCAAGACTGTATTCCGCTTCCAAGTGACGGCAGTCGAAACAGACTGCAACCATACAGACTAGCTAAAAGATTAGGGATGGAAGATGGAAGGCAAAATAGATTCTTCTTCTTCTTCTTCTTCTTCTTCTTCTTCTTCTTCTTCTTCTTCTTCTTCTTCGTACGCTGTCAAACGTCAATCTGTATTTTTTCGAAAAAAGCACCGGTCATCCTGAGGCTGTCGACACTGCCATAGAGCTTGTCTAGTGTTGCCACTGGTGATGGCCAAATGTGATTTCTCTGGTCCTCGTATTTCGGGCAGTTTTGCAGCGGGTGTTTAGCGGTCATTTTTCCGGTACCACAACTGCATTCCACCTATCTTTAGTTTATTGAATAGGTGGTACCTCAGTCTGTTCTGGTCTGTGCGGAATCTGAAGACCACGACCTGCTCTCTTCTGTTCAACTGGTAAAAGGCATCATTTTTTGTGTAGCCAATATGTTCTGTTTCCCATTTGGCCATGTATCTGGCTCTAATGAGCCTTTTTGACTCTTCGTAGGTCACACTAGAATCTGGTTGTGGCAGTCTTGCACCTTCTTTTGCCAGTCTGTCTGCCTCCTCCTTGCCTTGGATGTTACAATGGGATGGAACCCACTGTACCACTACTCTTTTTGGTGCGGTCTGCTGGCATAGTTGACAGAGTACTGCTCTTAAATCAGATTCAAAATAGATTTAAAATATGCCGTGCTAAAATCGGATGTGCAGTGCCAAAACGAGCAGATATCGCAGCCTTGCAGCCAACTTCGACACAACGTCACAATTTCTCCATATTGTTTGAGTGATTGAAAGGTATTTTTCATGATTTCCCATTTATCAATATTGCTTGAGTGATTGAAAGATGTTTTTCATGATTTGCAATTTCTCCATATTGCTTGAGTGATTGAAAGATAATGTTCATGATATGTCATTTCCCCTTATCGTCTGACTGACCGAAATGTATTTTTCATTTCATCTCATGTCTCCATATTGTCTGAATGACTAAAAGGTATTTCCCAGGGTATGCCGTTTCTCCATAATGCCTGACCTATGAGTGAACTTACCACATCATTACAATCTATCTATATTCTGGACATGCACCAAATTTTTGACAGCATGCCCTATTTTCAATGCTGTTTTGTTGATATCCATGTTTCAGAGCCATACAATTTAGTTTAGTCGATGAATCAACCTCAATGTAAACGGTTTAACCCATATGTGCTCTGTTCTTCTTAATATTTTTGGAGAATCTCAGCACAAATCTCGAACTCCACAGTACCGGCGATGATCCGGAGCACCGGCGATGATCCGGAGCACCGGAGATGATCCGGTAATAGATTGAGTAGATTTTTAATATAATTTTGAATTTTGTCCGAGCTGTGGCCATTAAACCTACTCTTTTCGATTTCAAACTGCTGAGGGATTTTTAACGTGCGCTACATTGTACACGAGTGTCCGATCTCTATTACCGAGATATCCTTGGGAAATACTAGAAATTCTACAGGAAATAACCCGGTCTCCACCGTGATTTTTGCGCGCGACCTCCAACACTCGCGGCAGACGTCTTATTTCGAGGCCACACAGTCCCGTACGATAGGCATACAATAGAGCGGACCACATTCGAGCTAAAGATTTACATTTTTCTGTTGGATCTAATTTCAGTTGACCTTCATCAGTTTTATTGAACAAAAGGAAGCTCCCCCCTTTTTTCTTTTTTGCGTTCCCTTCTTTCTCTATTCCGCAAAGGCAGTGTGCGTTGCACTGTGTTTTTTATTTTGCGCCTGTTGACCCAGTGCATCCGACTGCAGCATGCATTTTATGTAAGAGTCTGCTTCCTCCTGCAATTTCTAAGGGTTTGCTTCCCAGGGGTAACGGCCGGGGCTGTGATGGGGATCGAACCCAGTACCTTCTGGTTGTGAGCCGTGTAACTTAACCACTAGCCCACGTCATCCCCACTTGATCTGTATTCCCACACTGCTACTAGAAGTCATGATTTACTTTCTCTCGACTTGGTGTGTGCCTCCTAGCACATTATCATCGTCCGCAGGTACATTCGTGCTTATAATATGTGCCTTGTTCCTTATATTTGCAGTCCCAACCTCTGTAGTAACCTCTTATACGAGGAACGTTCAAATCGAATCGGAACTTTCTATTTTAGTTCTACCTGAATGGGTTATAGCGTGCTGGAACTGCTATCATTAGCTATAGACACTTGTGTCCTATTATTGCTTGGTGACCCACCTGCTATGGGTCATTCACGTGATACATAAAAATGGCGAACAATACTGTTAATGCTAGCATTGAACAGCGTGTTGTGATGACGTTTCGTGTGAAAGACGGCGCGAAACCTGCGGGAATTTACAGAAAAGTGCAATCACATTACGGTGATGATACTCAGCCCCATAGTATGTAGCCATCTGATTGAGAAAGGGAGATTAGAGACCTCCTTGCCACTGCCATGTCGAAAGGCTGAGGAAGTTGACCCTTGATGTCCCTGAATCTCAAGACCTCTCTACAGTCCCGGGACATCTTCCAGGTTCGACCATCTCTCCAGAGCTGCCAAATCGTGTTTCATAGTCCACGAACATAAAGTAAAGTGTCGACATGATCAGGTCATGGAACAAAAGGCATATCCCTCTTTCGTTGACCTTCTGCCACATGCGTGTAAGGTTACTGTGGTCTTATTCTTCACGACCCCGGTAACAAGTGGGATTAACACAAATATTGCTAGATGTATACAATATAACCATGAAGCCGTGTGTCTAATGTTTTAGTATGATCTCATGTCCTATTATAGTCTAATGTCCTAGTTTGATTTCATGTCCTATAATAGTCTAATGTCCTAGTGTTCTCTAATGTTCTAGTATAGTTTAATGTCCAAATGCTGTCTAATGTTCTAGAATTGTCTAATGTCCTAGTGTGATCTAATGTCCTATTATAGTCTAGTGTCCTAGTATTGTCTAATGTCCTAGTGTAGTATAATAACCTAGTATTGTCTGATGTCCTAGTATAGTCTAATGTCCTAGTGTGGTATAATGTCCTAGTATTGTATAATGTCCTAGTATAGTCTAATGTCCTAGCGTGGTCTAATGTCCTAGTATTGTAAAATGTCCTAGTATATTCTAATGTCCTAGTATTGTCTAATATCCTAGTGTGGTCTAATGTCCTAATAGTGTCTAACGTCCTAGTATATTCTAATGTCCTAGTATAGTCTAATGTCCTAGTGTGGTCTAATGTCCTAGTATTGTCTAATGTCCTAGTGTGATCTAATGTCCTAATAGTGTCTAACGTCCTAGTATAGTCTAATGTCCTAGTGTGCTCTAATGTCCTAATAGTGTCTAACGTTCTAGTATAGTCTAATGTCCTAGTGTGGTCTAATGTCCTAGTATTATCTAATGTCCTAGTATTGTATAATGTCCTAGTATTATCTAATTTCCTAGTATTGTCTAATATCCTAGTGTGGTCTAATGTCCTAGTATTGTCTCTCTTGACTTTCGTGTTGCTGCTTCAGTTGAAGATCTAAGCAAACCGCACTGTTTCCAATTATTGTTTTCTTGTTTAAATAACCGTTTAGTTTGTGGTTTCATCTGTTTTTCCATCTTAGTTAAACATCCAAGAATTGATCATGCTGTGTTTTGTTAAGTGAACGTACGATTATTTATAACTCACAAATCGAATGTATTTATTTTGTTTGTATTGAAATCGAACCTTTAAAAACCAAGTGGGTTGCAACCTGTGAACCTGACGAGAGGTCGGCCACATTTGTGTTTAATTCAATTACGGAGACACTGGGACTGATCGAACCCTAGGAGCTGGCCGTAATAGCTCAGACAAATACATAAATGTGCATCATCCCATGACAAGTAGATTATCGATGTGCTTTATCCTTAAATATTGCCGGAAATTTTCAATCAGCCAGAGGGCGAAGGCCCAATTACAACAGAATATAGACTGGCGAAGGGGCAAGCTACGTGAGATCAATACAAAGTATTTGGTATTTATCGAAAGTGTATTCCTTTAGACCAGGGTTATGCACCCTTATACTCAATACAATTTGCGATAACTGAGATGATAAGGGAGGTAATAAATCCAAAAAAGGGTTTGTGAAATATGCTTTTCACTGCGAGTAATGAGAACTTCACGAAACGAAAGAAATACAATTTTTGCTAAGAGTTTCTAGAATTATTTTCATTGAACAGTAAAAGCCTCTTTGGCGAGTGTTAGATGGAGATAGGGACACAATAATGGGTACTGTCGTGTGGGGTCGTTGAGAAATGATTGTTCAAAGCAAATATGGAATAACGTAGACCAGATGCATGTTACAGCCAGTACCGGACTTTTTAAAATTAAGAGTGCTATTTTCTTGTCAAGGTTCAGGTATTAATTAAAATATAGCGAAATAAAATATGTTTTAATTAACTTATTAGATATAATTATTTAAACACAACACAATAATTACATGCTATAATTCATATAATTATTTTCATTAACAGATAGATGAACAGATCAGTAGTTTCCGTCTTCACTACCATAACAGAACTCTTACACAACTCTAACACGTCCCTCGGGGTTAGGCCTTCCCATTGCCCTACGGTTAGGTTTGACCACTGAGACATACAGGCACACATACATCCAAGTACTGGTTAATACGTCCTGATATCGTCTAAAAGACTACTGGGGCAAAGAACGTGCCTCCGCTAGTAGAATAAAGAGAGCTAAACCGTTTACACATCTGTTAGATGAACGGACGGAAATATTCTCCTCCTTGTTTTCTCCATTAAAATATGTTCAATGAGCCAATCAATCGATGATTTTCTTGACTTATCGATCTCACAACACGAGTCTGTCAATGACGTCAACATGTGTTCCCACAAAGTTGCTGTTTGACATAATCTAACCATTTGTATGTGGACACAAAACTCTCCCTGTACACTTTCTGACTATCCGTGATAGGAGTATTAGTAAAAGGGTCTCCGCAATTTGAAAAACAAAATTGCTGTCCTTAACCCGTGGTCTATCGTTTGCCCCTCCAACATCTGTGGTCTATTGTTTGCCCCTCCAACATCTGTGTTCTATCGTTTGCCCCTAAAACATCTGTGTTCTATTGTTTGCCCCTCCAACAAATGTGGTCTATTGTTTGCCCCTCCAACATCTGTGGTCTATTGTTTGCCCCTCCAACATCTGTGGTCTATTGTTTGCCCCTCCAACATCTGTGGTCTATTGTTTGCCCCTCCAACAACTGTGGTCTATTGTTTTCGCCTCCAACACCGGTGGTCTATCGTTTGCCCCTCCAATATGAATATGTCTTAGAGATTTTAATGGTGTTGTCAGCAGACAAGACATTCTTGGTTTAGATACGATCTTCATCTTCTTCTTCTTCTCTTCTTTTTCATCTTCTTCTTCTTTTCTTTTTCATCTTCTTCTTGTTCTTCTTCTTCTTCTTCCTCTTCTTCTTCTTCTTCTTCTAATTATTATTGTTAATTGTTATTATTATTATTCGATCCACTGATGCTTTGCTTCTAATCCGGTGAGGTTCACGAAGGAAAGTGTTTGTTCTAGGGTTTCGCCGGTCGCCACATCTTTTCTGGCATGGCCGCTCCCCCGAGCCATAGTGTCTTTCTTTGGTCTGTATAAATAGGGTGGTCCTGCAAGATATAGTTTGGTGTTTGCTTGGGTGCTCCACAATCGGGTAGTCCTGCAAGATATAGTCTGGTGTTTGCTTGGGTGCTCCACAATCGGGTAGTCCTGCAAGATAGATATAGTCTGGTGTTCGCTTGGGTGCTCCACAATCGGGTAGTCCTTCAAGATATAGTCTGGTGTTTGATTGGGTGCTCTACAATCGGGTAGTCCTGCAAGATATAGTCTGGTGTTCGCTTGGGTGCTCCACAATCGCACATGTCGGTGTCTCTAAGACCAATTCTGTTTAGGTGGGAAGTGATTCTACAATATACCGTTCTGAGTCTGAAGATCTTTGTCCGCCTGTTTCTGTTTGTCTATGCTGCCATTTTCTGGATTGTATTCTTTCTGACAGTCTTTCCACTACGTCCTCATGTATCTTTTGATTATTGTATTCGCTTCCTTACAGCTTTGTGTATGGCGAGTCTGCATGCATCAAAATCCACTGTCTTTTAGACAACAATCCAAAATTATTTTTTTATTTCGTTAAAGAGTATATCTTATTTGGGGCTTAAAGATGACACGACACGATCAATGGAGATCGGAAATCTTTTCTTCCCAGCTAAAAACTTGTGTAACATTCAAAATGATTCTATATACTAACGTTGCAAATTTAAATTTTTAAACATAAAATAAGTTTTGGATTAATTAAACTAAAAAAATATTAACATTGTATAAAGCTATTCAAAATACTTTTTTAGAAAATTACACATTATTTGTAAAAATGTGAATTGTTTATTTAAGAGAATCATTGCATGAGTTTCTAAATAAGGCCCCTACAATCTTGAGACCTAAGCTCCAACCTAACCAGCCTATTGGGAAATCCGCCACTGGTGCCGGATTGTAGTTGTGAGAACAGGACGAATATAAGGACACACTGTCATTCTTCTGATCGGAGGAGAGATGAGTTATTTCAGATTTGTTTCGTGACATCTATACAGGAATTGCAACAAAGATGTCACCGTAACCGGCTGCGTGTCTCCATCGGGCTGCTGTCTTAGTACATTAAGGATGCTGCCAGACCACGGATTTGCCTGGAATTAACACTAGTTGACAACTTACGCTTGCGTTCACAGAAACGTGTTGTTGTTTTCCAGTTAGACTGGCTAATTCGTTTGGTTTTTTTGTATTTTCTTACGTTCGATTATCTTGGTCTGGACATCGGCTATGTGAATAGCAACATGCTTAAACCTGTATCGTTCGTATTTCACGGTCTAGTTTACACTGCTGAACTTCACAAGATTGGCGCCCGTCGTCCGAGCTGCAAACAGTGTCGATTTTGGTGTGACTGTAAAATGTATACACTACTATAATGGACTAGAACACAGCCTGGGACAGATGTCCAAGACACCACACACGTCGAGTGATGTCTCTACGACCTCTCGCGGTTATGAGAAGAGCACGACACATAACGACAGATGTCATCCCCCCCCCCCCCCGCTCCGCCCCCCCCTCCTCTCCGCTGCCTTGCGGGATACTTGTTTACGGTAAAGACTCCAGGTGTAAACCCTGAAGAAAAATCTGCATCCTGTCCTATCTCCAGTCGTCTCGATAATATCTTGCCACTGCCCAAAGGTAGCTCAGGACCAGAGACTGAGGTTGACAAAAGTCGCAGTTTCTTTCTCACTTTAATCCATATCTCCGCGCAAGTCACAAAATTTATGGGACACATTAAGAGAAAAGACTGTCCAAACGGCTGAACAAAGAAAGTGGTCTGCATCACAAGTGATGGACGAACATTAGAGGGAACGGGGACATTCCGAGTCTGTCTGTTGTATACAATATGCTTGTAGCGATCACGACAGGAAGTCATACTGACTAATTGTGCCTAAATTGTAAAAAGTACAACATGAAGGACAACACATACAAAATATAGAGAATGAATATAGAGAGAAAACACTGCACACTTGACACTCATAGGAATGAGGACAAAATAAAGCAGGTACAAGAATTTAGGAACTGGTTTTACTGAGGACGTCAGACTTGATAGAATGAAAGAGACGGGAGTGCAGTTAGCAAACGCTATCACTAACCAACTGTCTCCATTACTAAGACACCCAATGATGTCTCTCCCAGTAAAAAAAGAAGATGATAAATAGTATCATGCCAACCCTGCGCTACCATTGCCATGTATGGACATAAAATAAAACACAGGATCGAAAGCTAGTCAGCTGCGAAATACAGTGTTTACGAAAGGTTACAAACAGCACCAGAAGTAACAGAATCACAAATATGAGTATTGGGGAGAAGGTTGGAACAATTCCCTGCCTACAGTACACCGATCAGCAGAGATTGAAGTGGTTTGACCATACTATGACAAAGCAACTAGATCATATTGCACATCCGGTAGAAAGTGATCCGACAAAACATACATAACATCTCCACTGTATATCAATATATGAGATGCTTGCGCTGTTTAACTTCTGTCGAATTTCTGGGTTTCTTGTTTATTCTAGTGATGGTGTGCAAATCGGGCATACCTTAACATAACATAACATGACACAGCATGACATACCATGACATGACATAACATAACTTAACATAACATAACACAACATAACATAACTTAACATGACATACCATAACATAACATAACTTAACGTGACATAACGTAACGTAGCATAACGTAACATTACATGACATGACATAAAATAACATAACATAACTTAACATAACATAACATGGCATAACATATCATAATACGACATAACAAAACATAACTTAACATGACATGACATAACATAACATGACATAACATAACATAATACAACATAATATACTATGAAATACCATAAGGCAATATAGCTCACCATTATATAACTTAACATACAATTGCCAACCTCCTTCCTTCTCCTCTACAGCTCGGACTTTGACTATGAACCTCGCCTCCATTAACTCTTTAAATCGATAACGCTAGAAATTTAGGAAGAGTACCGATCAGCTAGTCCAGATTCAAGTGACGCAGCTATCCTGGGTGGAGATGTTTGAATTTGATGACACAACTTACAAGTGCTCTTTAGTACTGCTTGAGCCCAGCCCGTTAAGCAGAGGGGTACAGCTACCGGCCAACCACCAACTCCCACAATAGCTGGGGGCTTGTACAAGGGCAACCACCCTTGTAGAAGTAAGGTAACGGTGAAGGCGAGTCCCATGGCAACACTTGCAGTCGGGGATAAAGATAAATCTTCATGGACTAAGCCGCAGTCAATTTAAGGTGGTGTGGACAGTTCTCTTCCTTGCTGTTTATACCGTTACCAACTCATACGTCAGGTACCCATTTGTAAAGGTGGTTCGACTGGAGCAGGAACGAAGCGGGCCTGGATTTGTTTATGTTCGTCCCTGATTTCGAACCCTACCGTATGACATACGAAGAGTCAAAACGGCTTATTAGAGCTAGATACATGACCAAATGGGAAACCGAACATACTGGCTACACCAAAAACGATGCCTATTACCAGTTGAACAGAAGAGAGCAGGTCGTGGTCTTCAGACTTCGCACTGGCCACAATAGACTGAGGTACCACCTATTCAACAAATTGAAGATAGGTGGCACCGACGAATGCCCGTGTGGTACCGGGAAAATGACCGCTGAGCATTTGCTGCAAAACTGCCCGACATACGAGGACCAGAGAGAGCAGATGTGGCCATCACCAGTGGCAACACTAGACAAGCTCTATGGCAGTGTCGACAGCCTCAGGATGACGGCTGCTTTTTTCGAAAAAATAAATGTTACTGTCTGACTGCGTACGATTAAGAAGAAGAAGAAGAAGAACCCTGCCAAGGTGTAATCCCAGTCTTAACAAGCCAGCTCCCTGTCGACTGGGCTACACGCTCCACTTGTAGAAGTTGCTGTTGTGAATGCCAACTATAAGTAGGTTTACTCTTCTGTACACCTAGAAAAGGCATTACGTGACGGGTTGCAGTAGAATTTCCTCACATCCCGAGCGTGCTGATGAAGTCCTCCAGGCGGTTGTGCTATGCTTGGCTTCATCTGCGTGTCGCTTACTAATACGGGATCATATCGATCACTCATCTCGTTAGATAGGCTGCAATGAAAACAGCTCGTTTCCAGGGAGGGCTACTAGAAGGCCGAGGTTAGGGTATTGGCCAGTATATTTTGCCTGATCCTAACAAACATGTCTGATCAGTATATTTTGCCTGACCCCGACAAACATCTCTGATCAGTATATTTTGCCTGACCCTGATAAACATGTCTGATCAGTATATTTTGCCTGACCCCGACAAACATGTCTGTTCAGTATATTTAGCCTGACCCTGACAAACATGTCTGTTCAGTATATTTTGCCTGACCCCGACAAACATGTCTGATCAGTATATTTTGCCTGACCCCGATAAACATGTCTGATAAGTAAATTTTGCCTGACCCAATAAACATGTCTGATCAGTATATTTTGCCAGACCCCGACAAACATGTCTGATCAGTATATTTTGCCTGACCCTGATAAACATGTCTGATCAGTAAATTTCGCCTGACCCTGATAGACATGTCTGATCAGTATATTTTGCCTGACACTGACAAACATGTCTGATCAGTATATTTTGCCTGAAACTGATAAACATGTCTGATCAGTATATTTTGCTTGATCAGACGTTTGGCTACCTTCCCGACCTGTAGGATAGACTACAACTAAGGCTTATAAGTTACGTAGCACCGTTTTGTCCCGCTGAAGAATCGTGTAAGCCAAGTAATCGATATAGACAGCCATGAGCGGTCGCGCTGACCATCCATGGTCACTGTAGTCAAGGTCCCAGGCTGCATACAGGGCAATGTAGTGTAGACGATGTGTCTCGTCAGGACTCTACGAGTGCTGCTGTCTCACGCCACAAGTGATTTCCATAAACTGATGTAGAAACTGACGGCACCGAGCGTCTTGGAGACATCAGGAAGGTGAATTAGAGAAGTGCTTCTCAACCACTGGTCCGCGGACTGAACCTGAAAAAGATATCGCAGTGTAAACCCTTCATGGAAGACGTGAACTTATGCGCACTTTCTCGTAGTGAAAGAGAAAACCTGATCGAGGGTCTTGTGAATTCATTCTGGTGTCCAAACATAAAGTGCGATTAATGTCTCAATTGTGGCTATAACTGGAAAACGAAGATACAATACAAGTATATATATCATCATCATGTAGCATGTCCTTTATAGAACGTCGCTCCCATTACAGTCTGTCTGAAAGAAACTCGTTCCCTTGCCAAAACACCAGCCTCCCCCACAGTCATACTCAGGCACTCCTGGATATCTTGGTGCCATCGTCTTCTTGGTCTACCCCTTCCTCTTTTACCTTGCACCATACCTTCCATCGCCGTCCTCTCAAGACCGTTGTGTCTCTTGATGTGACCAAAGTATTTGCATTTTCTAGCCAAAATGGAATTGATAAACCAGTTCTCCTCTATGCTCAACTCTTGCCGAATGTCTACATTTGTTTTTTTCTCTGTCCAGGGTATTCTGAGGATCTTTCTGTAACATTTTGACTCGAAGGATTCGATTCCTTGTCTGCAAATTTTGGTAATCGTCCATGATTCACAACCATAAACTGCCACAGGAAAAACACAGGCTCTCAAGACTTTTACTTTTATTATTTTGTTGGTGCCCTGCCATAATTTCTTCAGGCTGTTCAGTCTCTGCATTGCCATAGCTAGTCTTCTTCTGATTTCTTTCGAGCAGTCACCATTTTTGTCAATTTTGGAGGTCGGATATTCAAAATGTGTGACCTGATCTATTTCCTCACCACCCATTGTAAATTTATGCTGACATTGTGTCTTGTCGGTGGTCATTATCTTTGTTTTATCTATGTTTATAAACAGGTTTTGATCTTTACTGTCTCCATTTACGGCTGAAATTAGCTGCTCTAGCCCTTCTGCACTTCTTGATAGTATCACTGTGTCGTCTGCATGTCGTAACTCTGTAACCTCGTGCCCCCCCCCCCCCCCCCCCCAATCGTAAATGGATAGAAACTTTCAATGTTCTCGTCTTCTCTAACATTTCTCATTATACATTCCACATATATGTTGTATAGATAAGATGAAAGGATACATCCCTGCCGGACTCCCTTTTGTACTACAAACCAATCCGATGTTTGCCCAGATAATCGGACAGCGGCTTGGTATATATAATTACAGAGCTTTAACATTGTAGGTTATTTTTTGTTTGCTACCTGTTTGTGTGAGAAAACATGTTTCAGCTGTCAGAGATCAAAATCAAATTAAGAAACAGAATGGATTTCATTCTTAGAAACAAAGCTGTCATCACAGTTATAACAAATCCTAATAAAATAACTACAGCAACAGATTTCGATTAAATATTGTTTTCTAAAACCGTTTCTATTTTTGACGTTTGTATTTACTCGGTTTCTATTTATTTTAAACAACTATAGACATTCAATTTGTAATATTTGATTTAAAATCATATACACCAAAAAACTATAAATAGTTGTTTTTATTTATGCATAAAAAATGTTTCATATTTTCACCTATCCGATAAATATTTATCATATATTCATCGATGCAATAAATATTGTTCATATTTTCGTCGGTCCAATAAATGTTTGTAATATTTTCGCCGGTCCAATAAATATTTGTCATATTTTCGCTGGTCAATGGATATGTGTCATGTTTTCATAGGTCCAATAAATATTTGTCATATTTTCACAGGTCCAATAAATATTTGTCGTATTTTCACAGGTCCAATAAATATGTGTCTAATTTTCACAGGTCCAATAAATAATTGTCTAATTTTCATCAGTCTGTATGTGAAGAAAAGTTTAGAAACATTGACTTAGAAAATAAGCCATGAGGTGTATGCAACTTTAACTTGGTAGGTTTTTAGTTGTACGTGAAGTGCGATGTGGGACGCGAATATGGGGGACCAGTTCGGTCTTTGTTGCAGCGCCATAACGACCCAAAGCTCACTGCTATCGTCAGGGCCAGCGACCCATAGCTGACTGCTGTCGTCAGCGCTATGCAGCGACCCATAGCTGACTGCTAGCGTCAGGGCCAGTGACCCATAGCTGACTGCTAGCGTCAGGGCCAGCGACCCATAGCTGACTGCTAGCGTCAGGGCCAGCGACCCATAGCTGACTGCTAGCGTCAGGGCCAGCGACCCATAGCTGACTGCAAGCGTCAGGGCCAGCGACCCATAGCTGACTGCTAGCGTCAGGGCCAGCGACCCATAGCTGGCTGCTAGCGTCAGGGCCAGCGACCCATAGCTGACTGCTAGCGTCAGCGCCAGTGACCCATAGCTGACTGCTAGCGTCAGCGCCAGCGCCAGCGAAACAGAGCTGCCAAGAGCCTTCTACACCTCCACGCGCTGGTCCTGGATAACAGGCTCCAACAGAGCAGACTGGCTAAGGAGAAGGGATCAAAGAGCGAAGCCTAACGCGGTACTAAAAAAATGCCTGCTGAAGTCGTATGTTTTGGACCGAAAGGTGCAAATATCGCAGTCAAGCTGTAAACTACGACACAACGCATTACGTTCTCAGGACTACATTCTGATACTTGCAAAGCCCTTTTCAGGACTTGGTAACGGGAGATTGAGAACGAACAAAGTCAAGTCAAGTCAAACCAGAATCAGGTAACTATTTTCGCACCTGGTTAACTGAATTGTACACACAGTCTGACCACTATAATAATAACTCGCCCATATCCCAGTGTAGCTTGCTCAACAACAACAACAACATTGTTTCCCCATTTTTCTAAAAATACATCTTTCACGAGCTTGAGAATAATTCATGAGAATTAAATGGGGGATGGCATTTCCATATCTACCAGTACGTTTGTTAAATGATATGCTAATTAGTTTCCATTTCTACACATCTAAACTTGAAATATGCTAATGAACATACGGTAAAATAAATCAATCAATTAATCTTATATGTTTGAACTTGTAAAATGCATGCTTTTTTTTATTCAGCTACCCGAAACTCATAAATTATGCAGGATGTGTTCCAATTATAACTATGCTAGGCTTGATGAAGATATTTTGGATGTGATGAGAAGGATTAATGATGGAGATATATTTAAAGAAACAGGAGGAAAAAATATTCTTATACATTATTAAGATTCATGAGGACAACGAAGAGGACTAGGGTGTCAATGGACGAAGGCAACTTAATGGACTGAAAGAAAAAATATTAGTGCATGCTCTGATTTCAGTAAAACAAGTTGATGCGAAAACGGAATTTTGTTATTAATATAATTTTTTGTAGAAAGTGTGTTTTGATATTAGTGAGTTGTGAAAAATGAATTTGAATATTAGCAAAGTTAATGTAAAAAGTTGATGTTTGTTTTTGGAAAATTCTTGTAAAAAGTGGATTTTGTTGACTGTTGAAATTACATCGGAACGAAAGCGCAGCAGTAAATGAGTTGCTACTCATAGTTGGCTAACTGTGTCTGGGTCAGTGACTCATAGTTGACTAACTGTGTCTGGGTCAGTGACTCATAGTTGGCTAACTGTGTCTAGGTCAGTGACTCATAGTTGTTTTACTGTGTCTGGGTCAGTGACTCATTGCTGGCTTTCTGTGTCTTGTTCTCCGACTCATAGCTGGATATCTGAGTCTGGGTCAGTTACTACTAGCTGGCTATCTAAGTGGGTCAGCTACTCATTGCTGGTTATCTGCGTCAGGGTCAGTGACTCATAGCTAGCTATCTATGTCTGTGTCAGTGATTCATAGCTGTCTGATTGCGCCAGGGTCAGTGACTCATAGCTGGCTGCTTGCGTTTGGGCCATCGACTCATACCTGGCTATCTATGTCTGGATTCGTGACTCGTAGCTGGCTACTTGCGCCAGTGTAAGCGACTCATATCTGGTTATCTGTGTCAGGGCCAGCGACTCATAGTTGGTTGTTTGCGCCAGGGTCACTGACTCACAACTGCCTGCATGTTTAAGTGTCAGCGAATAAGAGCCGACCAAGACCTTTTTCCGCCTCCATTTGGTGACCTTGGAAACAGGCTGGTCTCATGCAGCCTGACTGAGGATCGAAGAGGCAAGTCAAACCCATTTCCCAAAAAACCTGGTGCTAAAACCGGATGTGTTCGGCCGAAACGCACCGATATCACAGCCTATTTCTTAACTACACGACAACACAGAAAGCACACACGACCTTTGGGAGTTCCATTATCTGACCATACAGCGGATACAATTAAATTAAAGTTTACTTTCGAAAATGGCGCGAAATATTAGGGACATGTTTTGGAGCAACAGATTGACCAAGACACCATACCAATGGTCATCTCTAGATCTAAAGTAGGTCATGCTTTACATCAGATAAAAGTAATACACTCATACAATTATTACAGCATCCTAAACAACAAGATAGTTATCTACACTGTGATTCTTGAAGTCGTAGGCTGCGTAAAAGAATTACATTGCATTTCATCGAGAAGAACCGACGCCATCTGTCTTCAATACTACTCCAGAGAAACAACACGAACAATAAAGAAATAAGAAAGAGTAGATTGGAAAACAACAACTCCAGCGAAATTAGAAAACGTTAGAGAAAGAAAAATATTCAAACATACAAGAAATCTAAACAGCATATGACCACCAACACTAACATTACTGGTCAAGCTCTGCAGAGATACTAATAGCCTCAAACTGATCACTGATTTGATAACATCTGACCACACATACGTCTATGCTCTCTAAAGGTGATAACATAGTTCAGAGAACCCGATTCGATAACCATTCTCCTTGGAAACAACATCTTCCTACACGCAACAGGGGAATTTCATGTCCCTTGCATCCATTACAAAGTAATTGTGATGCCGGCGAATAATGGGACAGGACCTATGAAATAGTACAAATGTTTTGATAGTTTTAATAAACGCCTATGTTATTGATGGATGTATCACTTTGTACTGTGCCCTCCTTCGCCATTTCAATGTTCACTTCCCGTGTTCACCCGTAACAGGTTTGCTCGGTAACTGGGCGTGCCGGTAATTGAAAGGAGCAGCGTCAATGTTAGTGATCCATACATGTATTATAGTAGTACACACACCAAAACACATACACACGCATGCATGCAACAATACATGCACACATTCACTCCATACACACACACACATATAATCATATACGAACATACATATACATACACAAACATACGCAAATACAAAAAATACATGCTCGTACAACACACACACATGTACACACAACACACATAACATACATTCATACACACGTACCTACCTAGCTACATACCTACCAACATGATATACGAGTACACTGCGTTGCGTCGCATTACCCACAACCCACACCTAAGTGGAGCCGCGTAGCGCAGTTGTTAGCGCTCTGGCTTCGCATCTGAGTGGTCCTGGGTTCATTCCCCAGTTGAGGCGATAATATTTTTTTCAGACCGCAATGGTTCCCGGGTCGACCCAGCCTTAAATGGGTACCGGTTCAGTCTAAGAAGTAAAAGCGGCGAGGGAGAGGAGATGGCTACCGCCCTCATATAGCCGAGCCTTTGAAATGTGAGATCGCTAACACCTCACACCCCTACGGCAGTAATGCTATGGGATACTTTACTTTACTTTACTTTACACCTAAGCCACTCAACTTCCCACCCAACTGCCCGTCCACACGCACAGACGGTCCAGATCAGACCATGTACACACACACGCACGCACGCCTACATACATACATACATACATATATACGAATTAATAACTGAATGTATACGAAGTAGAAGATTCCAACTGTATAGTATTCTAAAAGAGTATAAAGACGTTAAGTTAAGTTAAGAAAAGAAAGGCAGTGCAGTCCCATTCCAGGACAATCTGTATGATGACACGAGTTCCTTTAGACTGACAGCTGCTTTCCATTCTATCTGATGTCTGAAAGTGTAAAACGTTGGACAAGATCTATACAGATTCCAATAACCTTATACTGACTCCTGTTTCTCACAGAAACATTCAAGTTGATGTCTGAAAGTGTAAAACGTCGGACAAGCTCTATAAAGATTCCAATAACCTCACACCGACTTCTGTTTCTCACAGAAACATTCAAGTTGATGTCTGAAAGTGTAAAACGTCGGACAAGCGCTATAAAGATTCCAATAACTTCACACCGACTTCTGTTTCTCACAGAAATATTCAAGTTGAATGTCTGAAATTGCACGATGAACACGAACAAGAATCCCTGACCTAGATTTCCAGTAATGACGATAATCGGACTGTCCGTGACGATACGTGGACAAATCGAAAGCGAAGCACAGTTCTCCACCCGGTCCACAGGACTGCCTCAGCTTTTCAATAATTCATTGCTGACAATGGCCTGGTCTGATTTTGGGACATCACGTGGAAGCGATCAGGGAACGATACTCTCCCAAGGGACGTAATCAGCAATATTTATTTTCACGGGTTTGGTTTTTGTTGCAAAGCGAAATGGGAGAATAAAGCACACAAATGGGAGGGTTAGAAGGTATTTCGATATTTAGAGTCTTAGATTGGAATCGTGTAATAAAACGTTGAACTAATACCATTCAATGGACTGTTATTTTAATGGCAAATATAAACTATTTAAAATGCATTTGCTGATTCTACAGCAAAATGTCGATGTAATTTAACAGACCTTTATCATACCTCACCATTCAAATTTAACAATATGTAGGCATGTTATTTTATCTCAGTTTTTTGATCATTAAGGCAGTTGTTTCCTAATACTTCCTCCAAAGTCACTGGCAAAAGAAGGTGCAAGACTACCACAAACAGATACCAGTATGACGTACGAAGAGTCAAAACGGCTTATCAAAGCCAGATACATGACCAAATGGGAAACCGAACATACTGGTTACACCAAAAACGATGCCTATTACCAGTTGAACCGAAGAGAGCAGGTCGTTGTCTTCAGACTTCGCACTGGCCACAACAGACTGAGGTACCACCTATTCAACAAATTGAAGATAGGGTGTACCGACGAATGCCCGTGCGGTACTGGTAAAATGACCGCTGAACATCTGCTGCAGAACTGCCCGACATACGAGGATCAGAGAGAGCAGATGCGGCCATTACCAGTGGAACTGCAAGACAAGCTCTATGGCAGTGGCGAGAGCCTCAGGATGACCGCCGCTTTTTTCGAAAAAATAATGGTTACTGTCTGACTGCGTACGCAGAAGAAGAAGAAGAAGATCCCCATCACAGCACCGGCCGTTACCCCGGGGAAGCAAACCCTTAGAAAATGCAGGAGGAAGCAGACCCTTACATAAAATGCATGCTGAAGTCGGATGCACTGGGCCGACAGGCGCAAAACAAAAACCACAGTGTAACGCACACACGCCTTGGGGAATAGATAAATAAGGCGAACGCAAAAAAAAAAATAAAATAAAAAAAAAAAATAATTCACAGAATAGATGGTTCTAGTAATAATTGAACATGTACCTCACAAGACATTACACAGGAGGACGCTAATGATCAATATCACGCTGTATCATACCAAGACTGGTCTTCACTGAAGATAATAGTCCTACTAACTAATAACATTGTCCTTCTTCCTTCTTTCTTATTTTTGTCTTTCCTCTTTATTAATTTCCTTTCCTCGTTCTTCTGTCATATTTATTCTACCTTCTTCTTATCTGACAACTGGCAGTTAACTGACGAAGGGTGGATTGATTATCACAACTTATCTTGTAATACACGACAGCAATAAACCCCTTCCCCATGTTTTGCTCTGCAGCCATCCTACATAATGCACTCTAGTTCTGGTTCATGATTTCCCTATGGTTCTACATCAAAAGTTTCAGTTCTACCTATCCTTGAGTTTCCCCTGCTGTTGGTAGCAAGCCAACAGATGTTATCAGTTTCTTCTGAGACGCGGCCCATTCAGATCCAACTTCACATGGGTACTAAGACGTTACATTGTTCTATTCTTTACCCTGTTGAAGCGACACGGACATTTTTATTTGACCTGGCAAACAACTGATCCAAATGTTCATTGTCTGAATAGTTACTCTAGATCTGAATAGTTACTCTAGATCTGAATAGTTACTCTAGATCTGAATAGTTACTCTAGATCTGAATAGTTACTCTAGATCTGAATAGTTACTCTAGATCTGAATAGTTACTCTAGATCTGATTAGTTACTCTAGATCTGAATAGTTACTCTAGATCTGAATTGTTACTCTAAATTTGAATAGTTACTCTAGATCTGAATAGTTACTCTAGATCTGAATAGTTACTCTAGATCTGAATAGTTACTCTAGATCTGAATAGTTACTCTAGATCTGATTAGTTACTCTAGATCTGAATAGTTACTCTAGATCTGAATAGTTACTCTAGATCTGAATAGTTACTCTAGATCTGAATAGTTACTCTAGATCTGAATAGTTACTCTAGATCTGAATAGTTACTCTAGATCTGAATAGTTACTCTAGATCTGAATAGTTACTCTAGATCTGAATAGTTACTCTAGATCTGAATAGTTACTCTAGATCTGAATAGTTACTCTAGATCTGATTAGTTACTCTAGATCTGAATAGTTACTCTAGATCTGAATTGTTACTCTAAATTTGAATAGTTACTCTAGATCTGAATAGTTACTCTAGATCTGAATAGTTACTCTAGATCTGAATAGTTACTCTAGATCTGATTAGTTACTCTAGATCTGATTGGTTACTCTAGATCTGAATTGTTACTCTAAATTTGAATAGTTACTCTAGATCTGAATAGTTACTCTAGATCTGAATAGTTACTCTAGATCTGAATAGTTACTCTAGATCTGAATAGTTACTCTAGATCTGATTAGTTACTCTAGATCTGAATAGTTACTCTAGATCTGAATAGTTACTCTAGATCTGAATAGTTACTCTAGATCTGATTAGTTACTCTAGATCTGAATAGTTACTCTAGATCTGAATTGTTACTATAAATTTGAATAGTTACTCTAGATCTGAATAGTTACTCTAGATCTGACTAGTTACTTGACTCTATTGCAGGACTTTCTCACTTTCCCATCCACTCGTACCTCTCAGCGTTGGGGGAAACTTCCTTGGACAAAACGACTTCCATCGGTTGTTGTAAGCGTGTGTCGTTATGGGATTTCTCTTCAATCCATCTGCCACTTTGTCTTTCTCCTGCCTTCTAGTCAAACTATCTTCTGGTCTTGAAGTATTCAGTGGTAGTTGACCATATTGTACTCTCATGGGATGATTGAGCTAAGGTATTTTCTCTCTTGAAATGTATTTAACTCAAGGGCTAGTTCTCAAAATATGTCAAATATCCTCGTTTCTAATATCATTTCTTCTACTGGCGCCAACGACTTTTGAAAAAATTTCTGACATCTAGAACCAATTTCTCTAAACGCTTTTCAATTGCTCTATGCATTTTGTTCAATTTCTTGAAGCTTTTCAGTTTCTGTAAAACTATTACCTTGGTATTTGAGCTCTAGAGCATGTTTAAAATAGAAATTGTTTACATATTGTCAAAAAACCTAAATGGAAAGAAATGAAAGAATATTGATATACCAGGAGTAAGAGATTGAGTTTCGGTTATTCCCCAAATTGAAGAGGAAGGATTTTAAAAAATCTGTCCCAAATTATGTTGCCTTTCTAGAGTAAATTTATTCTGCTCCTTTATCAGGCACTGCGACAAAGGATGAAGTGTTAGGGATGTCATTGTTCTAGGTCCTTAGTTTTATTATTATGCAGGATGACCAGTTCCTTTCCCTGCTGCGCATACTATCTAAAAGTAAGTCAGGTACGTATTAACGTTGGGTAGACTAGAGCGCTTTGGTACTGAAGACGGAACCACGTACCATTGCAGTAATGATCACGCTCTTGATTCACTATACTATCCAGAGACCCTGGCAACGCTTGTAAGCCACAGAAGAGATAAAAACAATTTGAACGAAACTAATTTCGAAATATCAAAGAAGAAACCAGAATACATAATTACTCACGTTTAAACTTGATTAATATCTGCTCATCACAAGAGAATCTGCCAACGCTTGTAAGCCACAGAAGAGATAAAAACAATTTGAACGAAACTAATTTCGAAATATCAAAGAAGAAACGAGAATACATAATTACTCACGTTTAAACTTGATTAATATCTGCTCATCACAAGAGAAGAGAGCGATACATCAGACATGTAATGTCTGACAACATACGACTGGAAGATTTATGTCGTACTTCAGTTGTGATAACTATAACCGATATGAACGTAGTGATATGTAGTTGTAGTAACTCTAAGTGAAGCGAAGGTGATGGCTTTATTAGATGGGTCGTGCTAACTATAGGCGAGAGGAAGAAGACTTACGTCTGGTCAGGCAAAATATACTGATCAGACATGTTAGTCAGGGTCAGGCAAAATATACTGATCAGACATGTTAGTCAGGGTCAGGTAAAATATACTGATCAGACATGTTAGTCAGGGTCAGGTAAAATATGCTGATCAGACATGTTAGTCAGGGTCAGGTAAAATATGCTGATCAGATATGTTAGTCAGGGTCAGGTAAAATATGCTGATCAGACATGTTAGTCAGGGTCAGGCAAAATATACTGATCAGACATGTTAGTCAGGGTCAGGTAAAATATGCTGATCAGACATGTTAGTCAGGGTCAGGCAAAATATACTGATCAGACATGTTAGTCAGGGTCAGGTAAAATATACTGATCAGACATGTTAGTCAGGGTCAGGCAAAATATACTGATCAGACATGTTAGTCAGGGTCAGGTAAAATATGCTGATCAGACATGTTAGTCAGGGTCAGGTAAAATATGCTGATCAGACATGTTAGTCAGGGTCAGGTAAAATATACTGATCCGACATGTTAGTCAGGGTCAGGTACAATAAACTGACATAAATGTTAGTCAGGGTCAGGTAAAATATACTGACCAAGACCCTCACCTCGGCTTCCTAGTAGCCCTCAATGAATACCGGTTGTTTTCATAGCAGCCTAGATAACGACGTGAGAAATCGAAGTGTTCCCAGTAGTAGTGAGTGACACGCAGATGAAGCCAAGCATATCACAACCGCCTAGAAGACCTCGGTCCACCTTCATCAGCACGCTCGGGATGTGAGGAAAGCTACTGCAACCTGCCACATAAAGTCCTTATCAAGATGCACAAAAGAGTAACCTACTCAGTGTGGCATTCGCAAACAATAACAACTCTAAGTGAAGCGAAGGTGATGGATTCAGTAGTTGAGTTGTGCTAACTCTAAGCAATGAGTCGTCAACCCTTTTTGCTCCATGCATCCATTTCACAGTATGTCAGAATGCCATATTATCCCCCTCCCCCTTTCCCCTCCCCTATCCTGCCCCATTAAAAAAAAAATGTTTGATTCAAAAAGAGCCTTAAACATATTATGCATTTTATCTTTCCAATCTTGCATTATCTCTGTAATAATACATACCTATTTACTTAGATTATTTCTATAGTCTTTCACAAATACCAATATCAAATGTTGATTGATTTAAAAGGCTGAATACAAGTAGTTCACCTATATTGATGGATCTAAAAAGCTGAATAAAAGTAGTTTAAAAATATCCATTACTTGTTACCCAACTATGTCTCTCTGGAGGGAATTTCCAACCTGCTGATGACCGCTGCTCTAAGCGGCGTGAAGGCATGCATACACATGGAGCTTATCTGTCATGGCATTAGCCGATATTAGAAAGCCAGCAGGAGAGATCAAAGGGTTCTGACAAAGGAGAAAGCTGGAACCATTAAGCTGGGTCAAAAGGAAATTCCAAGAGAAATTATCAACACTTCTCAGGCTCAGGTCAAACTGTAACCAGACAGGCATCTGACAGAATCCCACGAAGAATGACAATGAGGTTATATTTGAAAGTAGCAATATCTAGTAGGTAGATGGGAAAATCGATAGCTGATCTATCATGATAGTATCAATAAAAGTTAATGAGTTGGCTGAGAGCCAAACTTTCTAGACAGTTGTACAGATGGTATCTGCTTTAATATGGCAGCCACACTGGAAACTATTAATACATTGTGTTCTTCGTCTGTTTCTTATTTATTTATTTGTTCTTATTATTATTCTTTTTTTGTCTTTTTCTGATTCTTCTTTTTTTTCTTCATCTGTTCTACTGCCATTGCCCTGGGGTGTCGCAGAGATGCGATATACGTAGATTTCTTGTTATCGGCAGGTGAGAGGCTTGTGATATCGTTAGGTGTAACTTCATGAGTGTGTCCTTCTCGATTCACCTACGGTCAAGGTCGTTTACTTGCAGGTGCATCAGAGACCTGTATATCCTCATGTTCTTCATTCATCTTCAGACCTCAATTTCAATGAGTCCAGGGAAAGCAGCAGTCGACCCAAGGCTGTGTTCGCTTCCGTAAAGCTTCTCGTGGAAGGACACTGGATGTTGCCAAATGCTACTTCTTTTGTCGGTATACAGTGGACAGGACTGAAAAATATGTACTGCCTTCATGGGGGCTGTACCGCAGGCACAAAGGTCTGTAGTGCCAATCTTGAACTTGTTGTACAGATGACATCTAAGTCTGTTGTGACCTGTGTGTAGCCGGAGAATTATCACCTGGTCTCGCTTAGGGAGTTGGTGGTAGGCATCGTTTTCTATGTGGCCAGGGTGGTCTTTTTTCAATTTGTCACTGTACGTTGCCCTGATGAATGCTTTTGTCTCATTGTATGTGATTTCTGTATCACTCTGCTGCAGCATTCCTCCCTCTCTGGCAAGTCTGTCTGACTCCTCGTTGCCTGGAATGTTGCAGTGGGCTGGTATCCACTGAACTGTGCCTTTTTTGAAGCACTGGGACAGGTGTTCGAACGAGTCTGCCAGAGCACCGAGTTCATTTTTGTTCTGGTTCTTGAGCGCCATTAACACTGCGAGGGCGTCTGCGAAAATGACCACTTGCTTTTCTGCCTGCTCCTGAGGGTCTATAAGGGTTTCAGCTGCTTGTCTCAGGGCACTGGCTTCGCCACTGAAGTTCCTGCAGCGTCTCCCCGTGGCAAATGCTGCTGAGTATGCTTTGCTTTTCAGTTTTATAGTGATGCCTCCTCTCCCGTTTCCAATGGCATTTTTGGCTAAGTTATCCGTATAGGAGACCTGAACATGATATACTCTGGCTACAGTATGGTCATAATCCATTATGACTAAATGGCCTTTTGTTGCTGTGGACGCCAATGAGAGATGCTAACGGAGTGTATCTCCATTAGCTGCCTCAGAGAGGTGTTGTGGACTCGGTCCCGAATTAGCTTCCCGGCTGCACCTCTCCCATGGCGCATCTGACGGCTATGAATCTCTCTCTAGCATGTTTCTAGTAAGGACGAAAAATTCATATTAGTACACAATGTCGGGATGAACATAATTCATTGATCATCCTTCTCTTAGATGAAAGAAGCACTTTAGGGTGTTTCAAAATCGGTTTAGTTCAATCGTGGATAACGTTCACCATCTCAATTATATGTGCAATCTGTGGGTCCATTACACCGCCATTAGTGGGTCCACTACGCCGCTATTAGTGGGTCCACTACGCCGCTATTAGTAGGTCCACTACACCGCTATTAGTGGGTCCACTACACCGCCATTAGTGGGTCCACCATGCCGCTTTTAGTGGAGCATTTTACCTAGGTATTTGAATTCTGTTACTTGCTTGAAAACTCGTCGTAAAACACAACATCTGATAATGATGGACGAAGTGGGGATGTGTGGACATCAAGAGAATGAATAACAATTTTTTTTATTGCACGATTAAAAAAGAGTTACAATTACCACGTTTTTAATTCCAATCCAAGATTTATAGTTGAAGTGAAAGAGGAACAAGTTTAACTATTTTCGTTCATCGCCTCTGATCAAAATGGTAGCTGTTCTGGTCCAGACACTGATTTAAGCGTCGTTCTACGGAGTCACGAAACAGTTGGTTTGGGATGTGGGCGCGTACTCTCCCAAAGACTGATGTCAGTTCTTCGATTGTTGACAGTTTTGGTGTAAACTTTGTTTGTGTGGTATCGCCATAAGAAACAATCCAATGACATGATAAAGGATGAACAAGTGGGGAAAAAGGGGGTATTCAATGCTATCTCTTCGTTAATCGATTTGTTTGCAAATTTATAGCAAGATAGGCTCTTTCATTACAGCAAGCTCCATTTTAGAAATGACATTTTGAAATCATTCAAAGACCGCCTGTTGGATGAGGACACCGCAATTGACGAAGCAGCAATGCAAAGATTTCAAAGTGTCGACATTAAACGAGGCTCGAGCGAAGTAGGACGCAGGAGAAGACGGATCAAGTCAATGTACAACCAGCTAGCTACAGGGACCATCAGCATCTAGAACCTGCCGCATTTGATGAGAGAGAGACTGAGCACCTGTGAGTATGCCCGGAGTGCAGTTACCTCGATACTCAGAAACAGTAACAACAAGCTCCATCTTATTGAAAATAAAAGTCCTCCACACTGGAAACATCTCGCGAATGCCAGTAAGAATCATAAAGTAAGAATCATGCAGTAAGAACCATGTAGTAAGAATCATAAAGTATGAACCATGTAGTAAGAACCATGTAGTAAGACCCACGCAGTAAGAATAATGCAGTAAGAACCATGTAGTAAGAATCATGCAGGAAGAAATATGTAGGAAGAACCATGCGGTAAGAACCATGCAGTAAGAACCATGCAGTAAGAACCATGTAGTAAGAATAATGCAGTAAGATTAAATAAACAGCACTATATATGTTTTGAGACATCGTATATACATGTTAGAAATTATAACTGCAGAAGACGGATGTGTCGGACCAAAAGGTGCAAATATCGCAGTCAAGCTGTAAACTAGCGACACATCGCATTCCGTTCTCCGGACTACATCCTGCTACTTATAAATCCCTGTTTGTCGCTTGGTAGCGGGAGATTGAGAACGAACGCAGAAGAAGAAGAAGAAGAAAGCATAACCACTGTTACCTTTCGTCCCAGCACATGTAGTTATCTGTGTCTGCATATGTGCTCAGGAGAACGTGATCAGTAGATCAGTAACTATCCTCATCAAAGAAAAATAGAGTGTAAGGTGCCATTTCGCCGACGGCAGCATTGGGTACACTTTACTGACCAAGGCACGCTGTGCTTCTGAAGACGAGCTGTTAAAGCAGCCTGGCCAACGAGGTGAGGGTTGACAATCTTAGCGATTGTGATGGTAATGATGGTGGGGATGATAGTGATGGGGACGATGTTGGTGATGTGATGGTGGTGAGGATGGTGTGATGGTAGCGATGACTTTGGTGATGATGATGTTGGTGGGGGTGGTGATGTTGGTGTTGTGATGGTGGTGATGATGGTGTGATGGTAATGATGTTGTGATGGTGGTGATGTTGGTGATGATAGTGGTGATGACGATGGGGATAGTGATGTGATGGTGGTGGTGATGTTGGTGATGTGATTATGGTGATGATGTTATGATGGTAATGATGTTGTGATGGTGATGATGTTGGTGATGATAGTGGTGATGACGAGGGCGGTAGTGATGTGAAGGGGTAGTGATGTTATTGGTAATGTTGGTGATGATGGGGGTGATTATGTGATGGTTGTGGTGATAATGATGAGGATAATGGTGGTGGTGATTGCTGTAATAATGATGGAGGTGATGATGGTGGTGATGTGATAGTGGTGGTGATGATGATGATGATGGTGTGGGTGATAGTGATGATCAACCAACGAGACGACAGACCCGTGACTACCTAAACAAGATATGTATCACCTGTGACATTCGCTAGCAAGTATCTGTAGAGTGGCCACAAATTGCAGATAGGTCTGGCATACTGTAGCACAATGAGTCCCATCCGGTTAAGAATGGCCAATAGTCTATCAGTGACATTTAACTATGATACACTTTCAGAATATGAATCACATTTAGCACAATAAGATCGCATTAATGGAATTAAGGGAACTCCAGGAGTTTTGGTATGGAAATAAATGCAGATAAAACAAAGCTCATGACCAATAACATAACAGGGTTTAAATCTGTAATAGAGGCAAATTGGCAGGAACTTGAGGTGGTAAAACGTTTCAAATATCTGGGATCGTTGATCAGCGAAGAGGGATCGAAGCCAGAGGTCATTGCAAGAATAGCACAAACAACAGCGGCGCTGACTCGGCTGAAACCTATATGGCAAGACAAGCGGCTCGCCCTCGGCATAAAAGTTAGACTAATGCGCTCTTTGGTGCTATCAATGTTTCTGTATGCATGTGAGACCTGGACCATTACAGCAGATATCCAGGGCAGGATCCATGCAATGGAAATGAGGTGCTATAGAAAACTCCTAAATGTTACATATAAAGATCGTGTCACGAACGTAGTAATACGTTAGAGAGTTGACGACGCTATTGGTCCTTTTGAAGATCTGTTCACAGCTATCAAAAGACGAAAGATGACCTAGTGCGGAGACGTCGCGAGGTCGAAGGGAATTACCAACTCTATACTCTTTGGTTCCGTACCGAGACAGAGAGGGCGAGGACGTCCAAGGAAGAGATGGGTGGACAACATCACTGAGTGGTCAGGCCTTCGTCCCGGTGAGATTCGTCAGGCGGCGACGGACAGAGAGGAATGGCATGGGATTTTAGTGTGTGCCCCAACGACCTGATGGGTTACGGGATGAACTGAACTGAACTGAATGTGTCACATTTTAGAATTTCCTGACATGAATGCAAATGTGATTTGTCATTTTTCCTGAAGAAAGGAACGATATCATTCAACAAACAAATATTTCAAAAACATAATTTTTTTTCGGAAAAACTTATATTTATATAACATGTTTTGTTTTGTTTTGTGGACAATTCGCCCAAACTCAAGACCATGTTCGATCCAAAACTTTCTGAAGGTGCAGACGGACGACAGGTCATGAGACTATGTGTTAGTGGAATTATAATATTTGTATAAATAATAGCAACTATAAAGAAACTCCGTTATTTTAAAAACCTTTTAAATGACCTGTCCAATATTCGTAAAAAAAAGTATAGATTAACAGGTGCTACTAGTGGATTATATGTACACAATTTGAACTCTTTATGTAAACTGAAAGCTGGACAACATTGCATAAATAAATAGAATACCCAGCCGACGGGCATTCGGACAACAATCATGTCAAGTTAAATAAAAAGCTTTCAATGATAATATCAGCAACGAAACAACACCAAAACATGTCACTTTATTTCTAGTTCAATAGGAACACAAGCCCGTGCCATTGCTACGTTACAATGTATTGTGTTCACAAAAGTGTGCATTTCGCACTGAGAGACCTTGACACTCGCTAGGACGCTTGAATGCGTCAGCAATTTACGTGTGTCAGTATCTAATAATAATGAATGACGTGTAATATTCTCCAGGTATATGACAACAGACGTTAACGAGCGCTTGAGGCGAAAATTTAATTGTACAATTCAGCGACAGACATCCTGTTGGAAATGAATGCACGGCAGATAGGTTGTAATCAGCGTTGAGAAAAAAGAAAAAAAACTATTGAAAGAAATAAGAATCAACCATTGAGATATAGAGACAGACAAACAAGTAAAGTACTTGATTTCAAGTCTCTTCGTCTAGTAAATTCTCATCTCATACTGGTCCCTACCCATTTGTCTTCCTTTTTTACCTACACCTATATCTCCATTTTGACTATTTCGTATTTGAGCCGTCACTGCCTTATCCGGTCGTTTTTCACTTTTTACGCCCTTCTGGCCACTTCATGTGACAATGTCTGCCACTTGGTATCTGGCTTCCAATTTTAAAAAAGTGATGTGACGTTTTCTCAGAAAAGTACTCTACTTATATGTTGACATCCAACTTGGACGTATTCTTCCATTTGTCTTTGATTCGTTAGTTCATTATTGTTATTGTTCGTTGCTTCTGATAGAAGCATATTGGTCATAACGAAGGTTTCCTTTGTGTTTTCGTCTCGGTGCGGTACATGACCATGCTTATTTGTTTTTGTTTTTTTCATTTTATTTGTTCTTATCCTTCATCTAGTATTACACTTGTCATCATTCACAAAACGTAACAGGCTGATACTATTTTATAATAATGTAAAATTTCACACAAAAGGTCAATCCTATGTTTGTTTGCATACTTGATTGAAATTACGAGGACAAGTCAATTAATAAGGCACACATAGCAATTTTTAAAAAAAAGACAGATACGATTTTGATACCATTTATTATTGCAGTTACATTATTCCTTATTTGTCAACATCGTTTCCTCAAACGTTGATACACTTACCCAACCGCTTTATCAGTGTACCAAAACCTGCAGCATAGAAGTCTTTGGTCTGCTGTTTCAGCCACCAAAACCTGCAGCAAAGAAGTCTTCGGTCTGCTGTTTCAGCCACCAAAACCTGCAGCACAGAAGTCTTTGGTCTGCTGTTTCAGCAACCAAAACCTGCAGCACAGAAGTCTTTGGTCTGCTGTTTCAGCCACCAAAACCTGCAGCACAGAAGTCTTTGGTCTGCTGTCTCAGCCACCAAAACCTGCAGCATAGAAGTCTCTGGTCTGCTGCCTCAGCCACCAAAACCTGGAGCATAGAAGTCTTTGGTCTGCTGTCTCTATCAAATTTGCACATCACACCCAACCTCTACGTCATTTACGAAATGTTTCCGGCTAGCGGAGATCAGGCGCTATAATGTTAGCTACACCATGCGAAAACTCTTTTGCAGCTGCTACACTGTTTAACGCAACTCACACGGAAGCTCAAATGATCTCCAACACTTGGAAAGATGCATTTATGCAATCTGAGAGGGTAAGGCTTCAACGGTATTGTCTATGTGTCCTTGAGAAAATGAACCGACTCGGTATTGTACAGTTTTAAGCAATAAACACGTCTAGTGGTTAATAGGAAGCACTTCCTTGTTAATATCTTTTGCAAACTTGTTTGAGTGGCTGAGTGACAGAGCGGTTACTGATGTCGCTCACAATCCAAACTTGTCTGAGTGGCTGGGTGACAGAGCGGTTACTGGTGTCACTCACAATCCAAACTTGTCTGAGTGGGAGTGTCTGGGTGACAGAGCGGTTATTGATGTTGCTTACAATCCAAACTTGTTTGAATGGCTGGGTGACAGAGCGGTTACTGATGTCGCTTACAATCCAAACTTGTCTGAGTGGGAACGGCCATCTGGTCCGACTAACGTCTGATCAGGTAAGATCTTGTCAGGTAAAACACACTGATCAGACAATATTCGCCAGGGACAGTAGAAATATACTGGCCACGATCCTCACCTTACCTCCTCGTTGGTCGTCCTGGAAACAGACTGTTGTAGAGGACAACAGTCTAGCTAACAAAGGGATGTTTTACGTGATCCGTGTAGTAGTGAGCGACACGCAGTTGAAGCCAAGCATAGCACAACTGCTTCGAGGACTCCGTTCCACCTTCATCAGCATGCTCGGGATGTGGGGAATGCTACTGCAACCCGCAACTTAACGTCCTTTTCTGGGCGCACAAAAGAGTAAACTACTCACCGTGGGCATTAACAAACAACACAAACAACAACAACCTAGACCAAGAAATTTCCCCAAAAGAAATGGCGACATTCCGCATTGGGTAGCAGCAGGATGGTTCAGCTTCAATCCAATAAAACAAAACATACTTCAACAAGTGAAAAACAACACGGCAAGAGCCTACACCTTTAATATCATGGTTATGCCATCCATAATCTATAGCTACGAGGTATTGGAGCAATGAAAAGCGAAGGCAGAGAAGCTGCGATTCACTCTAAGGATATTAGAGCGAAGAACATTAACTGTTTCTCTCAGGTCAGGTCAAGTCAGGTCTTCCCCTAACCGGTGAGGTCGTTGGGGCACACATAAAGACATCCTCACAACTCCACGCCATCCCTCTCCGTCAGATGACCCTGCCTGTGACTCTTCTGTCTGTTTTTCTACATGACCGAAAATCGGAACTAAGAAATCAGGCGTTGAACTGTCTTCACTGACGTCGTAAATGTTGTATTGTTAAAACTAAATGCAGATGGATGATACAGGTGGTGCGTATGACTGACGGGGGGATGATCACGAACAGTGACGTCTAGGTGGCCCTACAACTTTGAACGTCCTCGCTGAAGCCGACTAATGAGATGGAGAGATGGCATGAGTCATCTGTTGTTGCTGTTTGATTTCCACAATGATTAAATTTACTCTTTTTGTGCGTCCTGATAAATGCGTTAAGTGACGAGTTGTACTAGAGGTCCTTACGCCCTGAATGTGCTGATGTAGGTGTCCCGCCTTTCTCCAACCGGTTAGTCAGGCGCCTTGAAATCATCTTGTTTCCATGGGAACGCTACACAACGAGAGATAGTGGTCTTGGTCAGTATGTTGTGTCTGAATGGACTAACGTCTCAATTCCTAAATGACCTGAGCCAGGACAGAAGATCGCATTGAGTTTAAACATTTGGCTACCTGGCTTCAGGCACTTCCTTTGTCTGATTGACTACCAAGATTACAGATAACAGATTACATATTGATCTGATCTAAATGAATAAAACACGAACAACAAAACGTGACTTTGTTAATAACGTCAGTGATTTATTCTCGCATCCGTCAATTGTTGTGTGAGTTCAGGAGTACAACAGATACTGTCGATTAATGTGTATGTGTATGTGTCAGAGTATGTGTTTATATGTGTGTATAAGTGTATGTGTGAGTATTTCAGTGTGTTTTTTAAACGTGTGTGTATGGGTGTGTTTGGGTGATGTGTCTAATAGCTTGTGTTTGAGCTGGTCCGTGTGTGTTCAAGTATTTGAGTACGCACATGCGTGTGTGTATGTGTGTATATATGTATGTATGTGTATGTGTGTTTATGTGTAGGTGTGTATGTATGTGTGTGTGTATGAATGTGTGTATGTGTATGTATGTACTTGTGTGTATGTGTGTGTATGTATGTATGTGTGTGTATGTGTGTATGCGTGTGAATGTGTTTGTATGTGTGTGTATGTGTAGGTGTATGTGTGTGTATGTGTGTGAATGTGTATGTGTGTGAATGTGTCTGTGCACATGTGTGTGTATGTGCGTTTATCTGCAGCTAGAGTGAGAGATAGAGAGAGCTGTAAGAGAGTGAGAGAGAGAGTGGAGAGAGAGAGAAGCAAAGACCACGATCCTCTACAAGAGACATGCTACACCTCTATTCCCCACCTAATGTGTATGTAATCTACATCAAACCGGTCCGAGCTGTAATTAAATTGTGTCCACACCACGAGTGAACGGCAGCTTCCAATCGTTACGACAAATGTTTACACTATGTTTACATGCAAATTGTCTTTCGATGACAGCTAAAGTGCATTTAAGTTTCAAATTGTGCAGAGCGTGTTGTCCATGAGCAGGATTGTCAATGGCGCAAGGTGCGTAGGTTCTGACTTGGTTTGAAAGAAACAGAATAAATTGCTTTTCGTGAGCATTGTTTGTGAAAGGTGAAAATTAACACGCTTGTGGGTTGGCAGAGAGAGAGAGAGAGAGAGAGAGAGAGAGAGAAAGAGAGGGAAGAGGAGAGAGAAGGACATGGGAGTGTTAGAGAAGAGAGGGAGAGAGTGTGTGTGTGTTTTGTTTGATGAAGATAGAGGGAGAAAGAAAGGGGCAGTGAGGGAAATGGGGAGAAAGTCAGATAAAGAGAGAGACAAGAGACGAGAAACGAGGATAGAGAGGGGAAAGCGATAGGGAGAGGGTGAAAGAGATAGGGAGAGAGAGTGAACGAGAAATTGCCAAAGAAGGGCAAGAGAGAGAGAGAGAGAGGCAAGAGAGAGTAAAAGAATTAGAGAGAGAAAAAGATAGGTATAGAGATTGAGGGAAAGAGAAAGAGGGAGAGAAAGAGGAAAAGAGAGAAATAGATGTAAAGGAAAAAAACGATAGAGGGAGCGTGTGTGTGTGTGTATGAAAGAGCGGTAAGAAGATAGAGAAGGGGATACAGGGAGGTAATGAGATAGAGAGGTCGAACAAGTGATAGAGAGAAGGGGGAATAAGATATAGGATGGGAGAAAAGAAGAACGAAAAAGAGTAATGTGGAGATAGATGAAGAGAAGACAACAAAGGAATAGAGAAGGAAGAAAGAGGATGCGAGATAAAGGAATGAGAGATTGGAGAAAGACGTAGACAAAGAAATAGAGATATAAATAGAAAGATAGTTAAAGAAAAAGAGAAGTATGTGACTAAATAATTTAATTCTCTGTGTGTAAACTTAAGTCCTTAATTGTGTTGACCTACTTTCTTTAGGGCTTCATTTCTCACTCCATCTCGTCCAGTGACCTTAATCTCGCAACAGATGCTCAAGTTTTTGTCGAAATTTGATTCCTACAGTAACCAGCTTCCAACAACAATAAGATATCCACTGGATCTAACTCAGATTTGGCAGTATAATATCCACAGTGGATGTGTTCATTGTTTGATATTTCATATTCTTTTCGATGAAATCATGGCCTATCGGTTAGCACGATGATCTATTTGTCTGGAGTCACGGGTTTGAATCCGGTTGAGGTCTATATGTTTTGTATCAGGCGTAAAATAAAAACCTAGCATGCACACTATTCGGTGACTACCAGCTCAATGGGAATTTATTCAGCAACAAAGAGTTCAAGCATCTAGCTATAACCTAGAGCAAACAGATACCATTTTACCATGCTCGCACGCACGTACACACACACACACACAGAGTTCTTATTCGTACAACCACACTATTAATTTTGTTGGGTGGGCTATCAGCAACATAATCATATCTCACGTGATTAATGTCACCTTGCAATGAATCCATGGACATAGCGGGCTACCAGAACACAAGATAGCTGACAGACTGTTGCGGAAACAGATGCCTTAAAACACCAAGTGGATAGACCATGCAGTTAATAGTTGTCCATCACAAGTGATGAACACCACTCTCTTTGTTCAGTCTTATCTCTTGCTGTGTCCGCTGAAATGGGTGACTTGCGCGGTGATTTGGATTAAAGTGAGGAAGAAACTGCGCCTTTTGTCAACCTCACGCACAGAGCCTAAGCTTCTTTTTGCCAGTGGCAAGACATTCATCGAGACGACTGGAGATAGCATAGGATGCAGCTTTTGCCTCAGGGTTACCACCGAAGCCTTTCCGTAAACATGTAACCTGCAGGGTAGAAAGGTGGGATGGCATCTAACGTAGTTTGTCGTGCCTTTTCGATAACCACAAGAGGTCGTATGGACAACACTCAGCGTGTGAGTGAGTCTGACATCTCTCCCCAGCTGTATTCAGCTCATCATAGTAGCATCTAAAATTCCCACACGTCAAATTCGTGAAGGTGAACCGGCAGAACTAACCCGTGAAATACGACACAGGTATAAGCGTAGTGCCATTCAGCCGGCGTCCAGACCTGGATAAACGGATGGAAGAAATCACAACAAAAAAAACGAAATAACAAGTCCAGACGGAAAACAACACCACGTTTCCGTGAAAACAAGTGTAAGTCGTCGACTAGTGTGAATTCCAGGCAAATCCGTGTTCTAGCGGCATCCATAATGATCCAAAACAGTAGAGAAATGTAGACTCACAGCCAGCTATTGCGCCATCTTTGCCAGGGGAAGGTACTCTGGTTATACCATGCAGTAACCACACTGTAAAACGGGTTATTAAGATTAATAAAAGGTGAATCTGGATAAACAGTTGGACGACGGGAACAATAGGTCGCAGTGTATTTAGCGACATATCACAGACAAAAAGTAGCGAGGACAAATGAATTACATAGAAGTGGGAGGATGAGGCTAACGTCGGGTCAGGCAAAACACACTGATCAGACAATGTTAGCTAGGGTTACGAGAACTGGCCAAGACTCTCATCTGACGGGACTAAGAGGCTAATGTCTGGTCAGGCAAAACACACTGATCAGACAATGTTAGCTAGGGTTACGAGAACTGGCCAAGACTCTCATCTGACGGGACTAAGAGGCTAATGTCTGGTCAGGCAAAACACACTGATCAGACAATGTTAGCTAGGGTTACGAGAACTGGCCAAGACTCTCATCTGACGGGACTAAGAGGCTAACGTCTGGTCAGGCAAAACACACTGATCAGACAATGTTAGTCAGGGTTACGAGAAATATACTGGCCAAGACCCTCACCTGACCTCCTAGTTGGTCGTCCTGCTGTCGAGGACAACAGTGGTTAACAAGTTGAGGTTCGACGTGATCACCGTAGTAGTGAGCAACAAGCAAATGATGGCAAGCATAGCCCAGTCGCCTGGGCACCCAGGTACACCTTTATCAGCACGCTCGGGATGCGAGGAAAGCTACAACTCGCCACTTAACATCCTTTTTTAGGGTGCACAAAAGAGTAAACCTACTCATTGTGGGCATTCAAAAACAACAACAACAACAACAACAACAACAACAACAACAACAACAACAACAACAACAACAACAACAACAACAACAACAACAACAACAACAACAACAACTACATAGAAGAGCTCTAATTCTCATCGTTTATCCCACTGGAGTCAATAGCCTCTCGAACCGCATCAACCCCCAGCACCTGTTTTTGTGCAGACATTCCTCTTACCATGATGAAACAGTTCGACTTCTACTCATTAAGTGCAAAGTACGTGCGGACACGAGGAAAAGATTCTTAATCAGCACTGCCGACAACTCGCATCCCACTGTACGGAGCAGCGGAACAATCAAAGAAGACCTATATCTACGAGACGTGTGTAAATGAAACCGGACCTAACTGCATCAAGTGAACATACGTACAATGCGCATGGTGACGTCACTTCGGATGTAAACAGCAGTTACCAACTGTCAAGTTTGCAAAATTGCATTATCCCCCGACTCATAGTTTCCTCAGC
Organism: Ariolimax columbianus; assembly: GCA_036924085.1. Lineage (NCBI taxonomy): Eukaryota > Metazoa > Mollusca > Gastropoda > Stylommatophora > Arionidae > Ariolimax > Ariolimax columbianus. The sequence goes on from JAVGWX010000009.1 coordinate 12,808,132, forward strand.
ATGACAGTTGAAAACATGGCTGGTCTGATATGGAATTTTTCCAGAGTTGATCAGCAAGCGGTGATTCTGTTTCCAACAGCTGAAGGATATCGACCAGTTGACATTCATAGCAGAATGCAGGCAGTGTAGTGACAAAAGTGTGTCGAACGTAAGCTCCGACGAAGGCCCACCTGAAGTGCTGCACCAATTTTGGCGATGGCATCTTCTGACGTAACAATATGCGTCTGACCTGGTCTCGGAAGATCCTTCGTTAACTCACGTCCTTCTTAAAACATCGTTTTCCAGTTCTTCACTGTTGTCTCCGACACACATTTGTCCCCATACACTGCCTGCATTCTGCTATGAACGTCAACTGGTCGAAATTATTCAGCTGTTAGAAACCGAATCACGGCTCGCTGATCAACTCTGGACGGATTCCATTTCACATCCGTCATTTTTTCAACGGTCTGTTGAGAAAACTATGAGTCGGAGGATAATGCAATTTTGCAAACTTGACGGTTGGTATGTGCTGTTACATTGGAAGTGACGTCATCATGTGCATCGTAAGTATGTTCAATTGGTGCAGTTAGGTCCGATTCAATTATAACACGCCTCGTTTATACGAAAATCATTGGTGGGCTGACAAGAGCAAGCTCGTACAGCAAACTATGGAATAACGAAAACATTGTACAACACATCTAGTTCTTAAAGTCCCCCCCCCCCTTTCCCCTCGCCCCCTTCCTTGTGGTCGGACAGGAACAAGATACATTTCTGTGGCATGGAAAGCCACGGCGACCCAATGCATATTACGTAGAATCCTCAAGAGCTAATAGCACAGGGAAGCATATTATCAATAAAAAGGAAAGCACTTTCGTGAGCTAAACAAAGGCCGCCAGATTACAAAATAGCAAATCCACCCTATTATATCACCAAAAGACTCAATCTGCAGTTGACAATCGCGTACATGAGACCAAAGAAAGATCAAGTTTCACAAAACAATTGCAATAGGAAATACGACTTTATGATGTTTCTGTTTGTACAAATTGCTTTTGTTGTTATTGTTGTTGTTGTTGTTCATGTTGTTGCTGATGCTGTTGCTGATGTTGGTGTTGTTGTTGTTATTGATGTTGTTGTTGCTTATGCTGTTGTTGATGATGTTGCTGATGTTGTTGTTGTTGTTGTTGTTGTTGATGTTGTTGCTGATGCTGTTGCTGATGTTGGTGTTGTTGTTGTTATTGATGTTGTTGTTGCTTATGCTGTTGTTGATGATGTTGCTGATGTTGTTGTTGTTGTTGTTGTTGTTGATGTTGTTGCTGATGCTGTTGCTGATGTTGGTGTTGTTGTTGTTATTGATGTTGTTGTTGCTTATGCTGTTGTTGATGATGTTGCTGATGTTGTTGTTGTTGTTGTTGTTGTTGATGTTGTTTATGTTTATGCTGTTGTTGATTCTGTTGCTGATGTTGTTGTTGTTATTGATGTTGTTGTTGTTGTTGTTGTTCATGTTGTTGCTGATGCTGTTGCTGATGTTGTTGTTGTTATTGATGTTGTTGTTGTTCATGCTGTTGTTGATGCTGTTGCCGATGTTGTTGGAAGCTACTCATCTTGTGTTATAATTACTGCTGACAACATGTCTTTGGTAGCAGGTTAAAATAGTTTTTCTTACATACCGAGGTGTATTTGAGAATGTGGGCATGTGTCTTCGTGGCTGTAGTGCAACATTAGGTTTATCTGTGTAAGCTCGCCACTAACAGAAAAAAGGTGATCCCCATCTCGCTGACAACACTGCTGTGGCACAGCCTGTTTCCATGAGCATGAGCGAGAGGGTGATTGATTGAGAGAGAGAGAGAGAGAGAGAGAGAGAGAGAGAGAGAAAGAGAGAGACGGAGAAATATAGAGGGATAGAGGAATAAAGAGATTGAGAAAGCTACAGTGAGAACAAATAGGAACAAGTGAGATTGTGTGTGAGAGAGACAGGGTGTGAGGAGAGAAGAGGCAGAGGAGGAGAGACAGGGAGATAGCGACGTAGAGGAAATGGGTGAGGGAATCGATAAAAATGAGCTACAAGACGGATAGAAAGAGAGAAAGTGAGAGAAAGAGACCGATATATATATATATATATAGAGAGAGAGAGAGAGAGAGGAAGAGAACGAGGGAGAGAAAGATAGGAAGATAAAGAGAGGGAGAGAAAGAAAGGGAAAGAAAGAGATGGAGAGAAAGAGAGGGAGAAAAAGACAAGGAGAGAAAGATAGGAAGAGAAATACAGGAGATAAATAAAGGGAGAGTGAGAGAGAGAAAGAGAGAGCGAGAGAGAGTGAAATAGAATATGTTTCCCCTGACTCTGATTACTTTTTGCTCCCTTTCTTCACATATGACATCTAACGATGACTGTCCACCGTTTTCGATGAGAACATCCTTCTGTGTCAGCCTGGATCGTTGAGTCTGCAGGCGCGCTTGTGACTGATCAAGCCGAGACGAGAACGAACAGTTCTAAGACACGACTAGCAAACATGGTCTGCAGCTGCTTCTGGCGTTCCATCTACTCTATACGTTCTGATTGGGCATTTATCCTTGGATTGCTGCAACGCAGACATCCTCGCTGATTCCTATGCCCTTTTTGACTGCCCGTTTCCAGGATGACCGATTTTTAGCCAGGTTTTCCTAGATATATAATGCCGATATGACATATATTGAGAAACTCAGGCTGTTTCTTGAATGATATCTACATGACAATGATCTATGTGTTTCTAACTGATATTTCTCACTCGTACAGCAATCTTTAAATGTCCGTGAGCATTGTTAGGACAAGCTTTGAGAACATCCATATGGGTTAATCCAATATGGAACTTAATTACAGAAGAGGAGAAAGCAATAACATACAAATAGAAAATGTAACAGACTTAAGGGTTAAAATAGATGATAGATATAGATTATGGTAGATGATATATATATAGGTTATGATAGATGATATATATAGGTTATGATAGAGATATAGGTTATGGTAGATGATAGATATAGGTTTTGATAGATGATAGATTTAGGTTATGGTAGATGATGAATATAGGTTTTGATAGATATAGGTTTTGGTAGATGATATATATAGGTTATAATAGATGATAGAAATAGGTTATGGTAGATGATAGATATAGGTTATGCTATATGATAGATATAGGTTAGGGTAGATGATAGATATAGGTTATAATAGATGATAGATATATATTATGATAGATGATAGATATAGGTTATGGTAGATGATAGATATAGGTTATGATAGATGATAGATTTAGGTTATGATAGATGATAGATATAGGTTATGATAGATGATATATATAGGTTATGATAGATGATAGATATTGGTTTTGATAGATGATAGATATTGGTTTTGATAGATGATATATATAGGTTATGATAGATGATAGCTATTGGTTATGATAGATGATAGATATAGGTTATGGTAGATGATAGATATAGGTTATGGTAGATGATATATATATGTTATGATAGATGATATATATATGTTATGATAGATGATAGATATAGGTTATGATAGATGATAGATATAGGTTATGATAGATGATAGTAAGTTGATTGAGCAAGTACAGGTTGCAGGTAAACAGGCAGGTATGATACACATAAATATTAAACATAGGAGCAAGGAGGTGATATTCAATTTGTAGAAAGCTTTAGTTAGAGCTAGATTGGAGTACTGTGTACAGGTGTGGAGTTCTTATCGTAGATGAGATATGAACGTGATGGAAATGATACAAAGAAAAGCGACAAGTTTGATATTGGGATTCAAGAATTATAGTTAGGAGGAAAGACTCAGAAAAACCGGATACGGTGTCTAGAAAAGAAAAGAATTCCAGGTGACTTACTACATGTTTATAAGATAATCAACGGAAAGGGTCAATTAGAAAATGACAAGTGTTTTTACAAATTTAATACAACCACCTACAAGTACAAAAAGGCATAACCAAAAAATAATTAAAGAAAGGCCCAGATTATATACCAGGAACTATTCTTTTAGTTGGAGAGTGTGAATACTTGGAACACATTGCCACAGGAAATAGTGAATGCATGGTCAATTCATGCATTCAAGAATAGAATGAACGCGCATAGTTGCTGTTAATCAAGTGATCGTAAAAGAAACTGGTTGCATACAGACTCTACATATTCTTATAAACCAGTATAGAGATGTTAAGTCAAGTTAGCAAAAGCTACATTGCATGTTTCACCATGAAGGTGGAATACAAAGAAACCAAACATCTTAACAAAGAAACCAAACTTCTTAACAAAGAAACCAAACTTCTTAACAAAGAAACCAATCTTCTTAACAAAGAAACCAATCTTCTTAACAAAGAAACCAAACTTCTTAACAAAGAAACCAAACTTCTTAACAAAGAAACCAATCTTCTTAACAAAGAAACCAAACTTCTTAACAGAGAAATCAAACTTCTTAACAAAGAAACCAAACTTCTTAACAAAGAAACCAAACTTCTTAACAAAGAAACCAAACTTCTTAACAAAGAAACCAAACTTCTTAACAAAGAAACCAAACCTCTGAACAAAGAAACCAAACTTCTTAACAAAGAAACCAATCTTCTTAACAAAGAAACCAAACTTCTTAACAAAGAAACCAAACTTCTTAACAAAGAAACCAAACTTCTTAACAAAGAAACCAAACTTCTTAACAAAGAAACCAAACTTCTTAACAAAGAAACCAATCTTCTTAACAAAGAAACCAATCTTCTTAACAAAGAAACCAATCTTCTTAACAAAGAAACCAAACTTCTTAACAAAGAAACCAAACTTCTTAACAAAGAAACCAAACTTCTTAGTTCCTGTCCGTTGTTAGAATATGAATGATGTAGCAGATCTACTTATATCCTGGTCACGTGGTCAATTGTTCTGTATCAGATCTACTTAAGACTGAGTTAGAGGTTACAAGATTTAGTACTGGACGTTAAGACTTCCACATATCAAAACACTCAGATCTTAAACACATATTTTTATCATAATGCCGGTATAGGCTTATTGATACATAATATTTGTTATCTTAATACGTGTTTCCACCCTATTACTATCCATCCCCTGACATTATGAAGACACACCCTTATCTCCCATGCCTGGCTGCTGCAATCAGCAACTTCTGACGCCTGAGCAAATGAGCTCACTTTTTAATAGGGATGTCTATTACGGCAGATTTCTCTGCAGATTATACCAGGCAACATAACTCCAAGGCATAGAAGAGAGTCTAGAGTTGATTTTATAAAATGTGTTGTGTATAATCTGTATCTGATTCACGCACTGATAGTGCGCTTGCTTTCCCATTTTTGGCACGCTCAAGTCGACATATCTGCAAACGGGTACCTATCTCGCTGTTAGGAAAGGAAAGCCAACGGAGGAAGTAACTAACCACCCCGCACACAAACAAGTTGTGGTTTAGTTCAGTGAAGTCTTTAACACTTCATCCCTGACTGCAGTATAACTAGCTTAACGTTTATTGTGTGTACACAATTGTGATGTACCAAGTTCACCGATGACAGTATACAGTAAATCTGAAGACGACATCAAAGTCCGAAATGTAAATATTCACATGCGATTAAGAAATTGGGAAGTGCTTTGTTTATATCCGCAATGTCTGAAAGTCCAGAGACAACTTGAAGAGAACACTAACACAATCGAGGATATGTTATCTGCTGCAGGACTACTGGATAAACCAGCTGCAGGACTACTGGATGAACCACCTGCAGGACTACTGGATAAACCAGCTGCAGGACTACTGGATAAACCAGCTGCAGGACTACTGGATGAACCACCTGCAGGACTACTGGATAAACCAGCTGCAGGACTACTGGATAAACCACCTGCAGAACTACTGGATAAACCAGCTGCAGTATTACTGGATAAACCAGCTGCAGGACTACTGGATGAACCACCTGCAGGACTACTGGATAAACCAGCTGCAAGACTACTGGATAAACCAGCTGCAGGACTATTGGATAAACCAGCTGCAGGACTACTGGATAAACCAGCTGCAGGACTACTGGATAAACCACCTGCAGGACTACTGGATAAACCAGCTGCAGGACTACTGGATAAACCAGCTGCAGGACTACTGGATGAACCACCAGCATGACTACTGGAAAAACCACCTGCAGGACTACTGGATAAATCAGCTGCAGGACTATTGGATGAACCACTGTATATTCTAAACGCTTTGCCCGATTTGGTTCTGGATCGCGTACTGGAGAGGGAACGTCTTATCGGATTCTTTTTGTGAATATATGACGAAACTGGACAAGATTTTGATATTTGAGATTGACGAATCTTTCAGTTTCCATGTAGCCACTTTAAGGGCAGCAACAAAGTCCTTCCATTTCATCAGATCTGAGACCATCATTCGTTCGGTGTAACAACTGGCGTTCATGAATTCGATTTAATCTACTTTAATCCTTCATCAATTTGACTGAGATCGACTTCTCTATTCCCATTTCTACGTGGTCCGTTAGAAGTAAGAAACTCCCACATGTTTTCGACATTATAGATTAGATAAACAGAAATGTTCTCAACATTATAGATTAGATAAACAGAAATGTTCTCAACATTATATATTAGATAAACAGAAATGTTCTCAACATTATAGATTAGATAAACAGAAATGTTCTCAACATTATAGATTAGATAAACAGAAATGTTCTCAACATTATAGATTAGATAAACAGAAATGTTCTCAACATTATAGATTAGATAAACAGAAATGTTCTCAACATTATAGATTAGATAAACAGAAATGTTCTCAACATTATAGATTAGATAAACAGAAATGTTCTCAACATTATAGATTAGAAAAACAGAAATGTTCTCAACATTATATATTAGATAAACAGAAATGTTCTCAACATTATAGATTAGATAAACAGAAATGTTCTCAACATTATAGATTAGATAAACAGAAATGTTCTCAACATTATAGATTAGATAAACAGAAATGTTCTCAACATTATAGATTAGATAAACAGAAATGTTCTCAACATTATAGATTAGATAAACAGAAATGTTCTCAACATTATAGATTAGATAAACAGAAATGTTCTCAACATTATAGATTAGATAAACAGAAATGTTCTCAACATTATAGATTAGATAAACAGAAATGTTCTCAACATTATAGATTAGAAAAACAGAAATGTTCTCAACATTATATATTAGATAAACAGAAATGTTCTCAACATTATAGATTAGATAAACAGAAATGTTCTCAACATTATAGATTAGATAAACAGAAATGTTCTCAACATTATAGATTAGATAAACAGAAATGTTCTCAACATTATAGATTAGATAAACAGAAATGTTCTCAACATTATAGATTAGATAAACAGAAATGTTCTCAACATTATAGATTAGATAAACAGAAATGTTCTCAACATTATAGATTAGACAAATTAAAATCTTCAACATTACAGGACAGGTACGCTGACATTTATCAACATTTGGGACAAGGAGACTAATACCAGGTGAGGCAAAACATACTGGTAGGACATGTTAGTCATGGTCAGGCAAAACATACTGATTAAGATATTCACCTCATTTCCACGCAGACCTCCCAGGCTGTTTTCATGGCTGCTGGCTAACGAGGTTGGGGATCGACGTGATTCCTGTAGTAGTGAGCGGCACGAAGATGAAGCCAAGCATAGCACAACCATCTGGAAGACCTTGGTCCACCTTCACCAGGATGTTCAGGAGTGTGAGGGAAGCTACTGCAACCAGTACTAACGGTCCTTTCATAGAGCATAAAAGAGTAAACTTATTCATTGTGAGCATTCAGCAACAGTAATAACAACCACAACAACATTACAGGACATGCATGTCATCAATATTACAAACTAGACCAGTTCACGTGTTATCAACATTATAGGTCGGACAGCCTCACGTGTTATCAACATTATAGGTCGGACAGCCTCACGTGTTATCAGCATTATAGGTCGGACAGCCTCACGTGTTATCAACATTATAGGTCGGACAGCCTCACGTGTTATCAGCATTATAGGTCGGACAGCCTCACGTGTTATCAGCATTATAGGTCGGACAGCCTCACGTGTTATCAGCATTATAGGTCGGACAGCCTCACTTGTTATCAGCATTATAGGTCGGACAGCCTCATGTGTTATCAGCATTATAGGTCGGACAGCCTCACGTGTTATCAGCATTATAGGTCAGACAAGCTGAGAGGGCTTTACAAATTATAAGACAGACAAGGCGTCATATTAACAACATTACAGGACAGACAAGGCCTCAATTTAACACCATTACAGGACAAACAACGCTTCATATTAACAACATTACAGGACTGACGAAGCTTCATTTTAAAACCATTACAGGACAAACAAGGCCTGATATTAACAACATTACAGGACAAACAAAGCCTCATTTGAACACCATAACAGGACAAACAAGGCCTTATATTTTAAACATCAGAGGTCGGACAAACTCACAGTTATTAACAACATCATGAGTAAAATAAGCTCATCACGTTTTAACACTATGGTTAAAATAAACTAGCACATTGTTAACGTTATCGGCAGAATAAGATCGCATATGTTTTAACATTATGAGTTAAATAAACTAGCACATGTTTTAACATTATGAGTAAAATAAACTAGCACATGTTTTAACATTATGAGTAAAATAAACTAGCACATGTTTTATTATTATGAGTAAAATAAACTAGCACATGTTTTAAGATTATGAGTAAAATAAACTAGCACATGTTTTAACATTATGGGTAAAAAAAAACTTGCATATGTTTTAAAATTGTCGGTAAAATAAGGACGCCCATGTTTTAATATTATGGGTAAAATAAACTCACATATGTGCGCGCGCACACATACACTACTGTTGTAACATCAGCAAATGTGTTGTCAATTGATCTCATTCGACGCTTTCTGCCAGGACCATATTAATGACTTTCTTTTTTTTTATGACAAAGTTTATACCGGGCGGAATAACTGGCCCCATGCTAGACACTCCTTAGCCATCTCTTACAACATGTCTAGAAGGTTACATCGTTCTAATCATCGCTCCCCTCTCGGGCCCCGACGGCGCGTTGAAGTATAACCAAACCAAAAAAAAACTATAATTTGATTTGGAAACTGAATCCCTGGCAATTCATAGACCGGTCACAATCAGGAAGTTTATCAAAACAAAATTGCATCTCAAATAGGAACCGGCTGGATTAAAATGGTATGCCGGCTTTTTAAATCTCAAATCTAACTAATGAGCCAGTCTGCAGTTGATTTCTGTTTTTTTTAGATAGTTGTGAATAGTGGATCATTGCACAACTGCTTGCTCGGAGTATCGCTCGTCTGGCAGAGAAGCGACAGCTCTCAGATGTTTACAACTAATTCTACTGGGGATGTTATTAATACTTCACGAACCATCACTAGTACTGCTACTGTGACTGCTGATGTCCCTTTTATTACAACTAATAGTACAGCTACTACTACAATGACTTCTACTAATTCACTAATAATACTTCTGTTCCTACAACTACTATTACTTCAACTACAGTACTTCAATACTACTACTTCGTCTACTACTACGTCTACTACTGCTTCTGCTACTAATTCTACTATTACTACTACTACGACTACTACAACTACTATTTCTACTAATACTACTACTTCTACTATTACTTCTTCTTCTTCTTCTGCTGCTACTACTACTACTTCTACTACTATCTATACTTTATGCGAGCTAAATATGGCTCATAATTCATAAATACATGATCTCCAGTTGGAGCGGTGTGACGCCTCTGTTTTTAGATCTTGTATGGTGCTGATGCCCGTAGTTGAGCCCTCTCGGATGATTGTTCTTCTGAGTGTTTCAATGGGTCTCTCCCTTTTTCGAACAACCGTTGGTGCCTATTCGCGTACTTGCAATGGAAGACGGTTGTTGTTGATTCAATGACATGTCCGATGTGTGTCCGTCGTTTTTTTTACCTGATGATGGTCCACACGTATAGTTGGTTTGTCTCTGTTCTTATCGAGTCATTGGTTTTGAGCTGGTATCAGCGTGTATTCAATAATTTTCTTGAACATTGATTGTCAAAGATATTTAGTTTGTTTTCCAGCGCTTTTGTTGTCTTACAGCTTTCACATCCATATGTCAGACCTGGCATTACGATTGAGTTGAATAGTCTGAGTTTGGTATGTTTGCTCTGTGTCGCTGATTTCAAGATGTTGGTCAGCTGATTAAATACGCACGAGGTCAAATCAATTCTAGTGGAAATTTCGTTCGTGACATCTCCATCTTCTACTACTATTATTATTATAACTGCTACTACTACTAATACTACGTCTACTACTACTACTACAACTGTCCTACTATTACTTCTTCTATTACTACTTCTACAACAACTGCTACTGCTACTATTATAACTTCTACCGGTAAAACTGTCAATACTACTGATGATACTACTACTACTACTACTACTACTACTACTACTACTACTACTACTACTACTACTACTACTACTACTACTACTACTACTACTACTACTACAACAGCTGCTATTACTTCTATCAGTATAACTGCTACCACTACTCGTATAACTGTCACTACTACTACTCCCACTACTACTACTACTACTATCAGCGCTACTGCTGCAGTCACCTACTACTACTACTATAACTACTACTACAATGACTACTACTACTATTTATCCTATTACTACTACTAATACTACTACTGTTACTACTTCTACCACCACCACTACTAGTTCTTCTGCTGTTATTGGTGCTACTGCTGGTATTACTACAGCCGTTGCTACAACCTCCGTTGTTGGAACTACTAATATTTCATCTACTGCCACAACCACCAGAACTATGTTGCTTAGTACTACTACTGAACTACTACTATCACAACTACTACACCACTACTATCACTACTACTACCACTACTACTATCACTACAACACTTTTATCACCACTACTACCACTACACTACTACTATCACTACAACACTTTTATCACCACTACTACCACTTCATTCATTCATTCATAGGGGTCTCAGTCTTTGCAGCCCATGCTCGAGACACCATGTCCGTAGCCTCTCAGGGTGCAAGCTTGGGCGTTGAATATGGAGACCACGGGCTGCCCAAACGGCAGGATCCCCCTCTCAGCCTCGCTGGTGTAATCCAAATAAATGCAAAGCAAGACAATTTGGCACCAGTTCAGCTGCAGGAGCTGCGGTAATGCGTTCGCAATTTTGAAACTATCCGCCTTAGGTGCTACCACTCCGGATTTTCTGTCTGGGTTTACTCTCGTAGCCCTACCCTCTCCCGAGGTTTCCACAAGGTAGTGGAGTCGTTGCCCGCAGATGCTAGTTACTCGAGACATCCGATGATACTCTCATCGTCCTAAGACCAGCCAGCACTCTCTGGGACTTGTGGGTTTAAAATCAGAGTTCATCTCCTAGGCGAACTACCTGAACAGGCTAACGAGCTTCGTCTACCCGGGTTTAGAGACAGAGTTTATCTTCTCTTAGATTGGCTGCTAACCAAGGCTAATGAGCCCAATCTGCCCGCCCAGTTATACCGCCGGGTACTTGGTCGCGCCCCACAGCAGGCTCTGTAAGAAACAGGGGGCCCCTCATCAAGGTGCTGCTGGGAACACGACAATGTAAGAGAGACCTTTGGCATGGAAACTCCTGAACGGCAAGCTGAACATTGAATCCAGCGGCGATCTCTACACCTGGAAAGGAGAGGCTATATCAGACGCTTCACTTTCCTTTAACGAGCGAGACGTTTAGCTCAGACCTCGCTACCTCCAACTATCACTACACTACTACTGTCATCACTACTTTCACTACACTACTACTATCATCATTACTTCCACTACACTACTATTATCACAACTTCCGCTACTACTACGACTTCCACTATTACCACCACCACTACAACTGCAACTACTACCACCACTACTACTTCTACTACTACTTCTATTACTGCTACTACTATTATCATCACCATAAGCACAACCACTACTTCTATCACTGTTATTACTACAACTACATTACCAGCACCACTAGTATCGCTGTTGCTTTTATCTTTTCTCCCACTACTATTACTATTACCATAACAACCACCACAAGCAATCCTACTCATATTACCATTATAATATCTATATTCTGAGCCTTTCACTTTAACAAACTCTTTTTAGCTAACCTCTAATCGGGTTTCTATTCTCAACTCGGCCCTCAAATCAATGAACTTTGTCATCTCGCTCCAATGCCTCCTTGAAACCAGAATCAAATGTCCGGGTATTAAGTTAGCTAGTGTACCCTGGCCTTCAAGAAAGTACTTGTGGGAATGGCAACCCAGACAGAAGCGAGTTAATGGAGTAATGTCTCTTCCCTCGGGACAACAGCCGGCTACTCCAAGATGGCTTCTCCCAGTCTATGACTTGAACAGGCCAGGTCAATGTCGATGTTCTTGGCTTAGATCCGATTCGACAATGTGTCGCTGGCTTGTTCTGCATGCACCAGCGTTTCTCAGCCGATTTTCTGTGAGAGGTCTTCGTCGGTTTTGTGAGATGTCAGAGGGGTTTGGTGTATGGTTTTTAGGGGTTCGGTGTATGGTTTTTAGGGGTTCGGTGTATGGTTTTTAGGGGTTCGGTGTTTGGTTTTTAGGGGTTCGGTGTATGGTTTTTAGAGGTTTGATATATGGTTTTTAGGGGTTCAGTGTATGGTTTTTAGGGTTTAGTGTCAGGTTTTTAGGGTTCGGTGTCAGGTTTTTAGGGTTCAGAGTCAGGTTTTTAGGGTTCAGTGTAAGGTTTTAGGAGTTTGGAGTATGGTTGTTAGGCGTTCAGTGTATGGTTTTAAGGGGTTCGTTGTATGTGTTTTAAGGGTTTGATTTAGGGTTTTTAGGGGTTCAGTATAAGGTCTTTAGTTGTTCAGTGAGAGGTCTTTGGAGATTCTGTGAAAGGTCTTCAGGGGTTCTGTGAGAAGCCTGCGGTGTTCAGTGGTTCAGTCATAGGATCTTAGGGATTTAGTGTAAGGTTTTTTAGGGGTTCTGTGAGAGGTCTTAAGTGGTTCGGAGTAAGAAATTTAGGGGTTCAGTGAGGTCATTGTGGGCAATGTGAGAAGTCTTGGGGAATTCAGTGTAAGGTCCTTAGGGATTCTGTGAAAGGTCTTTATGGGATCTATGAGAGATCTTTAGATGTTCTGTGAGAGGTCTTTATTTTATTTATGAGACATCACTACGTGTTCTGTGAGAGGTCTCTGGGGATTCTGTAAGAAGTCTTTGTGGGATCTGGAAGAGACCTTTATGGGTTCTGGGAGAGATCTATATATGTTCTTGGAGAGATCTTTATGGGTTCTGGGAGAGATCTGTATATGTTCTTGGAGAGATATTTATGGGTTCTGGGAAAGATCTGTATGGATTCTGGGAGAAGTATTTATGGGTTTTGGGAGAGATCTGTATGGGTTCTCGGAGAGGTATTTATGGATTATGGGAGAGATCTCTATGGGTTCAGTTCAGTTCAGTTCAGTTCATCCCGTAACCCATCAGGTCGTTGGGGCACACATGAAGAAACTCCCAAAATCTCTTTAGTTTTTGTCCTCATGTGTAATTCTTAGACTTGAAATCACCTGGCGGCGCCCATCTTCTTTCCAAGCTGCGGTGGGCCAACATCTGCATAACTCATTCTCCGACTCCCTAACAATCAATTATTCACCTACCGAATCGTTCCTCGCTGACCGACTCACCTATTTAAGCACGTAATCCCTCACTATCTCACCGACCCACTCAGCCATCCAATATTGCACCCATTCATTCAAGTACTCACCCATCAAACTAATTCCGCCACTCACTCATCATCTCACTTACCACATACAAACTCACTAATACACCTACTTATTCACTCATCCACCACTCACTCACCAACTCACTGACCCATTCACTAACCAATTAACTTAGCCCTCCAACACTCACAAACTCACTCAGCCATTCACCAACCAGCTAACTTAGCCCTCCAACACTCACCAACTCACTCACTCACCCATTCACCAACCAGTTAAATTAGCCTTCCAACACTCACAAACTCACTGACCCATTCACCAACCAATTAAATTAGCCCTCCAACACTCATCAACTCACTCACCCATTCACCTACTAATTAAATTAGCTCTCCAACACTCACCAACTCACTCACTCACACATTAACTAACCAATTAACTTAGCCCTCCAACACTCACCAACTCACTCACTCACACATTAACTAACCAATTAAATTAGCCCTCCAACACTCATCAACTCACTCACCCATTCACCTACCAATTAACTTAGCCTTCCAAATTTCACCAACTCACTGACCAACTCACTCACTCACCCATTCACCTACCAATTGACGAAGCCCTCCAACACTCACCAACTCACTCACTCACCCATTCACCAACCAATTAACTTAGCCCTCCAACACTCACAAACTCATTGACTAACCGACTTAGTCACTCACAAACGCACCGACCACTTACTCATAAACTCACTGATTCAGCAACGAAGACATTCCCTAACTCACCCATCACTCACTTATCAATTCACTCATTCAGCAACCAAGTCACACACTAACTCACCCACCACTCACTCATCAACTCACTCCTTCAACAAACAAGTCACTGACTAACTCACCCACCACTCACTCATCACCTCACTCCTTCAGCAACCAAGTCACACACTAACTCACCCACCACTCACTCATCAACTCACTCCTTCAACAACCAAGTCACTGACTAACTCACCCACCCCTCACTATTCAACTCATTCATTCAGCAACCAAGCCATGCACAAACTTACCCACCAATCACTCATCAAATCAGTCATTCAGCAGCCAAGTAACTCACTAACTCACCCTAACTTACCCACAACTTACTCACCAATCCGATCAGTCACCAACTCACCCCCAACTCACCCCCACTAACTAACCAACTCACTCACTCACCATCTCAATCATTCCGTACCTCACGCACTCACTCACCCACTGTCTCATCCACTCTTCTACCCAACCACTGACACAGCTCACCCGCTCCTTAGCCCCCCCCCCCCTACACAATCCCACCCACTGACTCATACCCTGCACAACCTCCATCCCTCCACCCAACCCTCCCCCGCCCCTAACCTGTAAGCTGATCTAAGTTGGTGCCATGGAGAAGTCCGCTGTCCGAGACAGTTCAAACCTCAACATTGATCAGATCAACAAACCAGCATGTAAGTGGCCATGTTAGTCCTCGTCTCTTGATCGCCTGCTTACAGAATCGATGAGAAGCAAGAAGCAATGTTCAAGTCGCCGGTATCCGGCAGCAGTTATTTTTCGCTGTTCTTATAGTGTTGTTGTTGTTGTTGATGTTGTTGTTGTTGTAATGATGTTGTCGTGGATGCCAACAATGAGTATGATTACTCTTATCTGAGCACTGAAATGGGCTATAAGAAGCGGGTTGCTGTCGATTCCTTAACAACCCGAGCATGCTAATGACGGTGGACCGCAGTCCTCCAGTCGGTTGTGCCATTCTTGGCTTTATCTGCCTGTCGCTCACTACTACAGACATCACGTGGATTCCCCACCTCGTTAGCTAGGCTGCCATTAAACAGCCCGTTTCAAGAAAGAACTGAGAGGAAGTAGAGGTAAGGGTATTGTCCAGTATGTTTTGTCTGACCCTGACTAACTTGTCTAATTAGTATGGTTTGTCTGACCCTGACTAACTTCTTTTATCAATATGTTTTGTCCGACGCTGACTAACTTGTCTAATCAGTATGTTTTGTCTGACCCTGACTAACATAGTTCGATCACAGTGTGTTTTGCCTTACCCTGACTAACATAGTCTGATAAATATGTTTTGTCTTACCCTGACTAACGTAGTTTGATAAATATGTCTTGTCTGACCCTGACTAACTTGTCTGATCAGTATGTTTTGCCTGACCCTGACTAACTTGTCTGATCAGTATGTTTTGTCTTACCCTGACTAACATAGTCTGATATATGTTTTGTCTGACTCTAACTTACTCTGAACAGTATGTTTTGCCTGACTCTTACTAACTTGCCTGATCAGTATGTTTTGTCTTAGCCTGACTAACTTAGTCTGAACAGTATGGTTTTGTTTGACCCTCACTAACTTAGTCGGATCAGTATGTTTTGTCTGACGCTCACTAACAGTCTGATCAGTGTGTTTTGTCTGACCCTGACGTACAGTCTGACTAGTATGTTTTGTCTGACCCTCACTAACAGTCTGATCAGTGTGTTTTGTCTGTCCCTAACTAACATGTCCGATCAGAATGTTTTCTCTGTCCCTAACTAACATGTCCGATCAGTATGTTCCGTCGGAAATAACGGACACACAGATTTCGATGTTTAGCTGCCAGCATGTTGCTTGAGTCGATGTGTGTCTGTATGTCTGTTAGTTTGTTGCTTGAGTCGATGTGTGTCTGTATGTTTGTTGTTTGTGTCGATGTGTGTTGGTATGTATGTATGTTTGTTGTTTGTGGTGATGTGTGTCTGTATGTCTGTATGTTTGTTGCTTGTTTCGATTTGTGTCTGTTTGTCTGTAAGTTTGTTGCTTGAGTCGATGTGTGTTTGTATGTTTATTGCTTCTGTCGATGTTCAGATGCAATTTTGCAAGTTTGTTTTCTCAAATGGCTGTATCTGTATGTTTGTTGTTTGTGGCGATGTGTGTCTGTTTGTTTGTATGTTTGTTGTTTGTGGCGATGTGTGTCTGTATGTTTGTTGTTTGTGTCGAAGTGTGTCTGAATGCCTGTACGTTTTTTTGCTTTAGTCGATGTGTGTCTGTATGTTTGTTGCTTGTGTCGATGTTTAGATCCAAGTTTGCAAGTGTGTTGCTAGAGTCGATGTTTGTCTGTATGCCTGTACGTTTGTTGTTTAAGTCGATGTTTGTATGTTGACGCCTCCTTTAATCACAACATCCCGTATGTAGACCTTATGGAAATATCTACAAACAATACATACCACAGGGAGCACGTGATAAGCCTCCAAAAAGGTTTTAATTAGCAACAATACAGCGTTTGTTGGAAACGACTTCTCAATCGGGTATTCCTTTCTTTGTCTTCTCCTTGTTCCTTCGTTCTCCCGTTACGCAGCCCTGAAAAGGGTTTTGCAAGTAGCAAGATTTTTTCCGGAGAAATGGAATTCGTTGTCTCGTAGTTTGCATATTTAATCCGATATTTGCTCCTTTCAGTCCGGCACATCCGACTTCAGCATGTCATTATTGGGTACCGGGTTAGCTTTCCCCTTCTCCTGACACAGTCCGCCCTGTTGCAGACTTATTCAGGATAACTGCGTGGTGGTCAAGGAGGGTCTTGGCAGCTCTGGGTCGCTGACCCTGACGCTAGCAGTCAGCTATGGGTCGCTGGCCTTGACGCTAGCAGTCAGCTATGGGTCGCTGGCCCTGACACTAGCAGTCAGTTATGGGTAGCTGGCCCTGAGGCTAGCTGGCAGCAGCCAGCAATGAGTCGCTGGCCCTGACGCTTGCAGTCAACCTATGGGTCGCTGGCCCTGAGGCTAGCTGTCAGCAGTCAGCTATGAGTCGCTGGCCCTGACGCTTGCAGTCAATCTATGGGTCGCTGGCCCTGACGCTTGCAGTCAACCTATGGGCTGCTGACCACTGCAGCTCATGCACTACTTAGCATCATGCTTAGCTCACCATACAATCCTTTCACTACCAACACATCATGGATTAGAAATGAGTCCTCATTTTTATTTCAAACAACATCGGAGTCCATCAACACAAAACCCAAACCATCTGATGATCTGCCTAAACCTTCTGGAAACATACAATTTAGATGATATATTGAGGAGAATATCAAGTAAAATATTGGAATATGTATATTGACATATGATGTCTCCTTCCTTTCGTTCGCCTTATTTCTCTATACCCCAAGACGGGTGTGCGTTGCACTGTGGTTCTGATTTTGGGCATGTCCACTTAGTGCATCCGACTTCAACATGTATTCTATGTAAGGGTCTGCTTCCTCCTGCATTTTCTAAGGGTTTGCTTCCCCGGGGTAACGGCCGGTGCTTTTATAGGGATCGAACCCACCACCTTCTGGGTTTGAGCCGTGCCACTTAACCACTAGCCCAAGCCGTCCCCTTGATGTCTGACACGGAGCCCACGATACGGAAAGTAAATAAATAGGACAGAGAAAAGAGAGTAAAAAATCGTTATTTTGGAGATCGAAAAATTATCAGTCAACAAATGACTAGACATCACATACCAGTTCCCCTCAGCTGTGACTTGTGGTGAATGCGTGGCATCCACTACAGGTGGGCAATGATATATCGTATGTGAGTGCACGTAAGTGTATGTTGAAGTATGCGTAGTGTGTATGTGTGGGCTGAGCACAGATTATGGCATATTCATGTATGTTACCATGAACATAACAATTAGTCAGGAGAACAGCAGATATGAGGACCAATGATCATTGCCAAATAAATACAAATAACAGTTTTATCAGATAAAACCTGTCTGGGGATCAGGGTAATAAATGTCTGCATCTCTTCTGAGAATCTACCATTTTTTTTTTCAAACTTTTCCTTGCACGTTTCCTTCTGTAGCTGCATCATCGTCATTGTCTCATTCTGTATTGTCAGACGAGATGTGGCCATCACCAGTGGAACTGCAAGACAAGCTCTATGGCAGTGGCGAGAGCCTCAGGATGACCGCCGCTTTTTTCGAAAAAATAATGGTTACTGTCTGACTGTGTACGCAGAAGAAGAAGAAGAAGACGATAGTAATTCTGCTTTTAAATAACAGGAATGCAACTCTAGTCCATGACGGTAACGAATATAACTCGTGAGACCAATCCGGGCAGAGAAGCGTCTTCCACAGTGTATGCAAGGAACGTGAGAACCAGTTGCGGCATCGCATGGTGTGGCGTGTTCTGTTATTCTCTATATTTGTTATAGTATATATCAAGGCTGTATATTTTCTCTCAAAATCCTTTGTATGCTTTTTTTCTCAATAATTTTGTTATGTTGCTGCCTATCAGTTTTTGAAATCTCGTTCTCTTCCATGAGTAAAATATACTTCTTGTCATTTGTAGTTCTGTAATTTTTGTGCTAAGTCTGGCATGGAGCGGGCTAGTTATTTTTGTGCAAAAACAGTTTCTCCGGAGTCTGCATCTACCATATTCTTCCAGTCTTGTATTCATTTGATGATTTGGAAGATGTTTGAATTTTTCTGGTATAAGAAATTATGCTTAATCGTAGCTCAGGTTTCAAAAAGATTTGCTGAAGGTAATACTTTGTGACACTGTTAGAGATATGATTTACTGAGCTAAGGGAAGTAATCAATAAATTATTTCATTGGAAAGAAAAAGTTGGGGGCGTGGCATTACGTGGATGATTGCCACTCATGGCATAAACACACACACACACACACATACACCCATACACCTACAAATACCCACCCACACGTATATACATACATCTACACAAACCCTCATACACTCACGCCCCCACATATACATACACACTCCCACATACAGTAATCTATCTCAACTGAAAAAATAGCACCACTGTAATCACCCAAGTTTGCTATAACGTCAACTGTAGAGGGTTGTTCATGAGGTTAGCAGGATCATTATGTAAATAAATTGTTATGAAACCACTGCTGCGAATAATCTAATATACGCTCCATAGAAGGATCCCAACTGTAGTGGTACAACTGTGACACTAATCCAGTACCCGCGCTCCTAAACCCTTAAGTTACTGATAATTGAAGATTTACGTCTGGTCAGGCAAAATATACTGATTAGGCAATATTATTTAAGGTCAGAAAAAATGAACTGATTAGGCAATATTATTTAAGGTCAGAAAAAATTAACTGATTAGGCAATATTATTTAAGGTCAGAAAAAATTAACTGATTAGGCAATATTATTTAAGGTCAGAAAAAATATACTCATTAGGCAATATTATTTAAGGTCAGAAAAAATGAACTGATTAGGCAATATTATTCAAGGTTAGAAAAAATATACTGATTAGGCAATATTATTTAAGGTCAGGAAAAATGAACTGATTAGGCAATATTATTCAAGGTTAGAAAAAATATACTGATTAGGCAATATTATTTAAGGTCAGAAAAAATGAACTGATTAGGCAATATTATTCAAGGTTAGAAAAAATATACTGATTAGGCAATATTATTTAAGGTCAGAAAAAATGAACTGATTAGGCAATATTATTCAAGGTTAGAAAAAATATACTGATTAGGCAATATTATTTAAGGTCAGAAAAAATGAACTGATTAGGCAATATTATTCAAGGTTAGAAAAAATATACTGATTAGGCAATATTATTTAAGGTCAGAAAAAATGAACTGATTAGGCAATATTATTCAAGGTCAGAAAAAATATACTGATTAGGCAATATTATTTAAGGTCAGAAAAAATGAACTGATTAGGCAATATTATTCAAGGTTAGAAAAAATATACTGATTAGGCAATATTATTTAAGGTCAGACAAAATTAACTGATTAGGCAATATTATTCAAGGTTAGAAAAAATATACTGATTAGGCAATATTATTTAAGGTCAGAAAAAATGAACTGATTAGGCAATATTATTCAAGGTTAGAAAAAATATACTGATTAGGCAATATTATTTAAGGTCAGAAACAATGAACTGATTAGGCAATATTATTCAAGGTCAGAAAAAATATACTGATTAGGCAATATTATTCAAGGTTAGAAAAAATATACAGATTAGGCAATATTATTTAAGGTCAGAAAAAATATACTGATTAGGCAATATTATTCAAGGTCAGAAAAAGTATACTGATTAGGCAATATTATTCAAGGTCAGAAAAAATATACTGATGAGACAGTGTTAGTTACGGTCAGGTAAAATATACTGATCAGACAGTGTTAGTCAGGGTCAGATAAAACACTGATTACGCAATGATCAGGGTCAGGTAAAATATACTGACCAAAACCCCACCTCACTTCTTAGCAGCTCTGTCTGAAAACATACATGTTTTATGGCATCCTGGCTAACGAGGAAGGAATTGACGTGTTCCCTGTAGTAGTGAGCGACACGCAGATGAAGCCAAGCATAGCACAACATCCGGGAAGACTCCGGTGTACGTTCATCAGCACACTCATGATGTAAGGAATGCTACTGCAACCCACCACCTAACGTCCTTTTCATGACGCAAAAAAGAGTAAACGTACTCATCGTGGACAATCAATAACAACAACAACAACAACAATAACATCGACAACAACAACCATTCATAATTGGAAACCGACAAGAGATAGTGACCGAGTGGCTTAAATAAGCGTATCATGATTAAACGGGACATGGGTTCAAATACTAGATCATGCCATGGTTGCTTTTGTTTTATCTGGGGTAAAATTAAAATCTAACCTGTACACTTGATAGTAACTGCAAAGAGAAATTGCCTTTATTCCTCAGATATGTAAATGGTCCTGGTAGATACAGCAGCTGGGCTTAACAATACCGCAGTGAGCGTCTCGTTCAATTAGAAACATGGACTGTTGGAGGTCTATCTTTAACATATCTTATTGAATTATTTTTGTAGAGAACCAGAAGTAAATACCCTGGATAGCACATCTCAGGGTTAGCACATTTCACTTAAGTCTAATGTACTAGGTGAACACCATGTGTCCACAGCCTACAAGCTGGACAGACCTGTCCAACACACCTGCATCTCAGGTAAGCGTACGGGACATGTTATAACAGCCTTGACATTGTTTGTTGTGATGTATTTCAGGGTGTGTGAGTGGGGTTGTTGATCAGACTATGTGTGTGTGTGTGTTTGAAGGAAAGGGTGTGTGGTGGGGAGGAGGGGTTGAGGGTGACCTGGGGTGGGGGAGACTAGGAATTTTGGGGTCTGAGGTACAGGTGTGCTGTTTATATGTATGTGAGAGTCTCATATTTGGTGTCTTATTTTTGGTGTCTTATTTTTGTGTCTCATATCGTGCATGTCATATCTTTCATGCCCATTTTGTTATGTGTGTGTTATGATCTATGTGTGTCATATGTGTGTGTTATGATCTACATGTGTTATGATCTGCCTGTGTTAGGATCTGTGTGTTTCGATCTGTGTGTGTTATGATCTGCCTGTGTTAGGATCTGTGTGTGTTTCGATCTGTGTGTGTTATGATCTGCCTGTGTTAGGATCTGTGTGTGTTATGATCTGTGTGTGTTATGATCTGCCTGTGTTAGGATCTGTGTGTGTTATGATCTGCCTGTTAGGATCTGTGTGTTTCGATCTGTGTGTGTTATGATCTGTGTGTGTTATGATCTGTGTGTGTTATGATCTGTGTGTGTTATGATCTGTGTGTGTTATGATCTGCGTGTGTTATGATCTGTGTGTCTTATGATCTGCGTGTGTTATGATCTGTGTGTTATGATCTGCGTGTGTTATGAATTGTGTGTATTATGATCTGCGTGTGTTATGATCTGCCTGTTCTATTATCTGCCTGTGTTAGGATCTGTGTAAGTCATGATCTGTGTGTGTTATGATCTATGTGTGTTATGATCAGCGTGTGTTATGATTTGTGTGTTATGATCTGCCTGTGTTATGATCTGCCTGTGTTAGGATCTGTGTGTGTTATCATCTGTGTGTGTTATGATCTGCGTGTGTTATCATATGTGTGTGTTATGATCTGCGTGTGTTATCATCTGTGTGTGTTATGATCTGTGTGTGTTATGATCTGCGTGTGTTATGATCTGTTTGTGTTATGATCTATGTGTGTTATGGTCTGCCTGTGTTATGATCTGCCTGTGTTATGATCTGCGTGTGTTATCATCTGTGTGTGTTATGATCTGTGTGTGTTATGATCTGTGTGTGTTATGATCTGCATGTGTTATGATGTGTGTGTGTTATGATCTGTGTGTGTTATGATCTGTGTGTGTTATGATCTGTGTGTTATGATCTGCGAGTGTTATGATTTGTGTGTGTTATGATCTGCCTGTGTTATTATCTGCCTATGTTAGGATCTGTGTATGTCCTGATCTGTGTGTGTTATGATCTGAGTGTGTTATCATCTGTGTGTATTATGATCTGCATGTGTTATGATCTGCGTGTGTTATCACCTGTGTGTGTTATGATCTGCATGTGTTATGATCTGTGTGTGTTATGATCTGCCTGTGATATGATCTGCGTGTATTATGATCTGTGTGTGTTATGATCTGCGTGTGTTCAAAGGACGCCTCCAGATGGGCCGCCTATATGAAGTGACACGTCAGTCGCAGGACCTCAATGGTTCCCCGTAGTTTGTCTTGTATGTTTATTTCCTCGGGCCACGTCTTCTCGCGGGAGCTTTGGTTCAGTGGAGATGCTTGCAGGATGTGTTCTGGAGTTTGGGGCCTCTCTGACATGTGCATTGTGCAGCTCTCATTTTATGCATGAGTGCATTTAGTCTGAGGCGGACAATTGTGGCGCACTGTTTCCTATCCAGTCTATTGATTGGGTCCTGTGGGTATTTGCTGTTTGTTCTCTCATTCCACTGATGTTTATATATTTTATTAATGTGTACCCTGACTTCTGGCAGTGACACTGGGTGGGTGAATTGTGCTCTTTGTCATCCCTCTCTGGCCAGTCTGTCAGCCCATTCATTTCCAGGTATGCCACAGTGAGCCGTAATCCATTGATGTGTGATTTTATTGTGGTCTGAAAGTTTATTTAGCTAGCATATCATTTCTCTTTCTATACTATCTGGTAAGCCAGTGGTCGAAGTAGCAAAAAAACCATTAGAGGTTTGCCTACAAACCATCTTCAATACTCCAACACACAACACTGAAAACACTCCAACACGAGAAACAACTCGAAAACTCTTGAAAATAATGGAAGTCTATTTTCATCATAGGCAGACATTCTACTATATATTTTACAGTATGATCATTCACAGTAAATTAGACATCCCTTATCGATCTAGCCGCATAAATCAATCACAATCAAATGAGATCAATGTTCAAACTCATCGCCACCTTTCTATCGTCATCTTGTGTCGAACAATGAAACGAGCACTGATTAATGTTTGTTTAACGCTGATACCTGCGTGATATCTAATGAATGATTCAAGCTTTGTGCTAACAGAGTTAGGTAGGTCGCGAGCCATTTAAGAAAGACGGGCTTCCAGCGCCGCAACCATGTTGACAGTGTTCAGAGACACGTGGCATCTATGTGAAAAAAGTCTCTAAGGTAGTGACTATAGGGGCATGTAGGGGTTCATGATGTGAGAGAAATGTAGGGGCATGAAGTGACTATAGTGGCATGCGCCTGGAACGTGACGCATAGCACAGTAAACAGTAAAATGGCTACTTTTATGGAAATACGGTTGAATCAACCTGTGATTGAATTCCTGAAAACGGAAAGTTGTGTGACCCTCGACATGACTGCGGTATATGGTCACGTCTGTGTGGATATTAGCACTCTCAGGAGGTGCACAGGGACTGTGATATCAGCACTGTCAGGAGGTGCGCACTGACTGTGATATCAGCACTGTCAGGAGGTGCGCAGGGACTGTGATATCAGCACTGTCAGGAGGTGCGCACGGACTGTGATATCAGCACTGTCAGAAGGTGCTCAGGGACTGTGATATGAGCACTGTCAGAAGGTGCGCACTGACTGTGATATCAGCACTGTCAGGGGGTGCGCACGACTGTAAAATAGCGACAATTCAGCCTCGACTAACCTGTATGGCAAGGGTCGTATACCGACGAGTCGACGAACAATGGCTGCATTGACGCGTGTCAGGTTTAAAGACATATTACCGCCCCTATTGTACAGCTCCGATCTGACACCTTATGACTTCTTCCTCTCCAAGAAGCTGCAGAATCACCTCGAGGGGCGCCATTACGCTTCTGATGAAGAGGTGCAAGCAGCTTTGAGTACCTGGTTTCAGAAGATGACCTATGATTTTTTTTCTCGACGGGGAGGGGGGGGGGGGGGGGGGGGGGAATTTGTTGGATCTTGACGTTCGTGTGTGGCCAGGAATGGCGACCTAGTTGACAAATAGTGACACATAATCAAAATAATATTTCAAACTTTAAGAAGATGTAAAGCTGATGTGTAAATCGTTCAGATTTATGAAATTATCTCCTGAAAGGCAAATTTTTTTTCAAATCGCGCTCGTACATAT
The DNA here is from genome assembly GCA_036924085.1 of Ariolimax columbianus. NCBI lineage: Eukaryota > Metazoa > Mollusca > Gastropoda > Stylommatophora > Arionidae > Ariolimax > Ariolimax columbianus. The sequence goes on from JAVGWX010000009.1 coordinate 12,833,286, forward strand.
ATTGTCTATACGCGGATCTGAATAGAGCCAGGTTCATATTGCAAAGTCACAAGGGGAGGGCAAAGAAAGAGTACGGTGTACGTTAACACCTTTTACAGATATATTGTGTCGAGCTGACTGATCCCTTAACTGGCATCTTTCTTTGTAGCACGGCGCTTTTGTCACTTGGTGAACTGGGCACAATTTTGAAGTTCGTTTTATTCCATTTTCTTTTCTGGTGTTCAGTGTATCTGTATTTCTGATATGTCGGTTCATATCACATCCAGCGAACCTTATAAAATCACTAAAGCATAGCTAACGTTGGAGTGTGTCTGATTCCGTTGAGAATAACTGCATTTCTTGTTGTACACTTTCTCTATTCCACAACAACTATTGCTACACGCAATAGATCTATTAGCAACACTTCGTGACTAGCAACACTATTCAGCCCTTGCTAAAACAGGTAACTACATAACTACATCGAGGACACATCATGATGAGTAAGCATTTAATTAGGTCAAGGTTCAGCCTTTTAAGTGTTGTGACAGGTTGCTTTACGAACTGCACTGTCTCCTCCTTGCTAGAGCAGATTCAACAGTTTATCTACAGCTGATTGATGAGGCGCACGTCCTGAAATCTGTATTTGTGTTGTGAGGGCATGTTCTCAAACCGTCTGCCAGCTGTACGGTAGAAGAGAGCATACCCTCAAACCGTCTGCCAGCTGTACGCTAGAAGAGAGCATACCATCAAACCGTCTGCCAGCTGTACGATAGAAGAGAGCATACCCTCAAACCGTCTGCCAGCTGTACGATAGATGAGAGCATACGCTCAAACCGTCTTCCAGCTGTACGCTAGAAGAGAGCATACCATCAAACCGTCTGCCAGCTGTACGCTAGAAGAGAGCATACCATCAAACCGTCTGCCAGCTGTACGATAGAAGAGAGCATACCCTCAAACCGTCTGCCAGCTGTACGATAGATGAGAGCATACGCTCAAACCGTCTTCCAGCTGTACGCTAGAAGAGAGCATACCATCAAACCGTCTGTCAGCTGTATGCTAGAAGAGAGCATACCATCAAACCGTCTGCCAGCTGTAAGATAGAAGAGAGCATACCCTCAAACCGTCTGCCAGCTGTACGATAGATGAGAGCATACCATCAAACCGTCTGTCAGCTGTACGCTAGAAGAGAGCATACCATCAAACCGTCTGTCAGCTGTACGCTAGAATGGAGCATACCAGCACACCGTCTGCCAGTTGTACGTTAGACAAGAGCATGCTCTCAAACGGTTTGTCAACTGTACTTTAGGCGGGAGCATGGCCTAAAACCGGCCTGCTAGCTGTATGTTAGACGAGTTTAGGTGTGTGTGCGTGTTTCATGTGTTAGTGTAGGTATGTATGCCTGTATATGTGTGTGTTTACGTGCGTGTGTCTGTCCGTGTTTCTGGGGTTATCAAAAAACCTTACGTCTCACTGTCTCACATAAATTGTCAATTTCATTCTAAAACAGATTGCACGTGTTTCTTGAGTGTCTGTACTGCCTGACAGGTAAAGTCAAATTGTTCCATAGACTCACTGACGTGGGATAGATGAAGTCAAATTGTCCTATGGACTCACTGACGTGTGACAGATGAAGTCAAATTGTTCCATAGACTCACTGACGTGTGATAGATGAAGTCAAATTGTCCTATGGACTCACTGACGTGGGACAGATGAAGTCAAATTGCTCCATAGACTCACTGACGTGTGATAGATGAAGTCAAATTGTCCCTTGGTCTCAGTGAAGTGGGACATGCATTCATTTTGTCGCTTGGCCTCAGTAACGTGTGACAGTTACAGTGACATTGTTCCATGAGGTTAACTGAGTTTGATAAATGTAGTCACATTGTCTCACGGAATCAAGTGGGCGGGACAGATACAATAATACTGCCCTGTGAAATCAATCGAGTGTTGCTGATGCATCAACAGTATCCTATAAAACCAGTAAAGTGTGACATATACAGTACTATTTCTTGATGGAATCATTTGAGTGTGACATATTTATTGGTATTATCCCATGATGCCGGTGGGGTGAGACATATAATGCCCTAGAGGTAAACTGGAACAAGACGTGATCTGGCTCACAGGTACATTTCATTCTCACGTTTCATAAGTTTCTCACATCAGCCCCATCAACAACCTACAAATAATACAACCTCTCCCATTTTTTCCCAGTGTGTTCAGACAGTAAAATGTTTATTATAGCACATTGTTATCCGTACGATTGTTATCCAATCATTGGATTCTAGAAATAAAACGTTAGATCTGGCACACAACATCTGCAAAGGACATTATGGTCAAGTAGAAACACAATTATCAAACTTACATAAACACAGCACTATTATTGCACTAATGTAACAACAAGATCAATAATGATAATAATGCCTGTAAATTAGCAAGTTTTGTCAAATAATGATACAATTGAATTCCATATCAAACGTCCATACAGACAACATTGTTACGGCTATCTACAGGAGACATAGGGGAAGATACGTCACAACCTAGACACGTTTTAGAGTTATGGGTTATGATTTGTCCACTGTTTCGATTTGTTTCAGAAATTAACAAAAGACACCTGAGGAGAAATAGATAGGTTTAAAAAGACGAGGATTGATAGAAGAAAAGGTATAGTCGTGTCTAAATACGACAAATATTACCTCATCAGCATAAAAACTGTATATTATGACTTCTCACCTGTAAAATGCAATCACCAAATTATTTCAGTTCACAATAGGGATGAAGATATTTGAATAAATTGGCTACAATTTGCATTCGGTCACCATTGAAACAGTCTACATCAGGATTATGTAATCTGGGTCTGGTGTACAGAGTACATCAATCAAAAATGCATATCTTTGATATTGATCACACCTTTCCCTTTCCCAAAGCGCCAGTCCCCCTGCCTATTCAGACCCCCAAAGTTTGAAAACACTTGGTCCGGATTAGAGGAATTCAACATAGCCGAGTTTTGGTTAGATTTTGTAGGAGGGAATACTCCACTGATAATGTTGAAGGCAGCGGGGAACAGCTGACAAATAAATGTGGGACGTGCTGGTGGGAGAGGGGGAGGGGATAACCCCCAACTAAATGTGGGTAAATACAGGTGGATAACCCCCAACTAAATGTGGGTAAATACAGGTGGATAACCCCCAACTAAATGTGGGTAAATACAGGTGGATAACCCCCAACTAAATATGGGTAAATACAGGTGGATAACCCCCAACTAAATGTGGATAAATACAGGTGGATAACCCCCAACTAAATGTGGGTAAATACAGGTGGATAACCCTCAACTAAATGTGGGTAAATACAGGTGGATAACCCCCAAATAAATGTGGATAAGTACAGGTGAATAACCCCCAACTAACTGTGGGTTAATACAGGTGGATAACCCCCAATTAAATGTGGGGAAATATAGAGGGATAACCCCCAACTAAATGTGGGTAAATACAGGTGGATAACCCCCAACTAAATGTGGGGAAATATAGAGGGATAACCCCCAACTAAATGTGGGTAAATACAGGTGGATAACCCCCAACTAAATGTGGGTAAATACAGGTGGATAACCCCCAAATAAATGTGTGTAAATACAGGTGGATAACCCCCAACTAAATGTGTGTAAATACAGGTGGATAAACCCCAACTAAATGTGGGTAAATACAGGTGGATAACCCAAAATAAATGTGAATAAATACAGGTGGATAACCCCCAACTAACTGTGGGTAAATACAGGTGGATAACCCCCAACTAAATGTGGGGAAATATAGAGGGATAACCCCCAACTAAATGTGGGAAAATATAGGGGATAACCCCCAACTAAATGGCTGGAAGAGCAGAGAGGATAACTCCCGTATAAATATGAGGAAATGCAGGGTGGATAGCCCTTACTCAATGTGGGAAGTCCAGGGGGGATAACCCCCAACTAAATGCGGGGAAGTGCAGGGGGAATAACTCCGAATTTAATGACGGAATTGCAGGGATGATAACCACCAACTAAATGTAGGCAAGTGCAGGGGGGATAACTCTTAAATAAATGCAGTTAGTAAATGAAATAGGTGGTTACCCAGCAGACACTGCCATAAAGGATGAAGTGTTAGACAGTATTATGCTATATTTTCAGGCATAATTAATACGGGATAGCCAGTCAGCTTGCTTGCTGCGACTTTCAAAACTCAGAACGGAGTCTGACAAACTTTGTTATAGTTGTGTAAACTGGAGCGTGGCACGGCTGGGACACAAACTCAGTACCTTGCCTATTGAAAAAATGTGCTCTAACAGCCCTGTCGGTAGTACAACCTCGCTTAATGTTAAACCAATGTAATTGCATGATCAAACCTCTACATCCATTTGCCTGGATCCACCGTCGTCAGCAAGCTCGGGATGTGAGGAACGCTACTGCAACACACAACTTAGCGCCCTTTTCAGTTCGCACAAACGAGTTGTCTAGTCTTTCTCGTTGTGGGCATTCAACAACAACAACAACAACAACAACAATGGCTTCTTCAGTCGTTTTAGCCGTACACACTCACAGTGTGTCAAAATGTTTCTTCCCTCCTGTCCACAGTAGGTCAGAATTTCATCACCTCCCTCCCCCCCCCCCCCCTTTCTCGCACAATAAGTCAGAATGTCACAACCCCCAAACCACCCCCTTCCTTCTTACACAATAAGTCAGAATGTCACAACCCCCAAACCACCCCCTTCCTTCTTACACAATAAGTCAGAATGTCACAACCCCCAAACCATCCCTTTCCTTCTTACACAATAAGTCAGAATGTCACAACCCCCAAACCACCCCCTCTCTTCTTACACAATAAGTCAGAATGTCACAACCCCCAAACCACCCCCTCTCTTCTTACACAATAAGTCAGAATGTCACAACACCCAAACCATCCCCTCCCCTGCCGTTTCCCACCAAATGTCAGATTTCTCCCCCCCCCCCCACCCCATTTTTCCAGTCATCCGTTCAACATTACCTGAATCAAAAGGTGTATGTCAAATCATATGCATGTACTATTGAACATATGTCAATGGTTTCTGTATCAGAACACATATATTGACTTGGATAATGTGTCCACTGTTACACATAATTCACAGTAATGGGACACGTTGATAGGACTTTAACATTTAAATATACAAGTAAATAGTTGTTTGTTTGCTTTTTTATGCGAAATTGCCCGTAATTACATAACGGACTAAACTGAAGGATTACTGATCAGACATGTTAGTCAGGTCAGGCAAAATATACTGGTCGGGCATGTTAGTCAGGTCATGCAAAATATACTGGTCGGACATGTTAGTCAGGTCATGCAAAATATACTGGTCGGGCATGTTAATCAGGTCAGGCAAAATATACTGGTCGGGCATGTTAGTCAGGTCAGGCAAAATGTACCACGCAAGACCCTCGCCTCGGCTTTATCGTAGTTTCTCCATTGAAACGGGCTGTTTTCATCGCAGCCTCGCTAACGGAGCGAGGGATCGACGTGTTCCCCGTAGTAGTGAGTGAAAAGCATATAAAGCCAAGCATAGCACAACCGCCTGTGTGACTCCGGTTCACTTCATCAGCACGTTCGGGATGTGAGGAAAGCGACTGTAACTTGCCACTTAACATCCTTTTCAGGGCGCACAAAAGAGTAGTCAAGTCTTACTCGTTGTAGGTATTCGGAACAACAACAACAAACTGAAGGATGACGCTTCTCCTTCACCCTTTTAAACTGTGACCACCCATTTCCGATCTTCACCACGCACCCCCAATCTCCACCACACATCCCCAATCTCCAACCTCCATTCCCGATCTCCACGACCCATTCCCGATCTCCAACCACCATTACCGATCTCCACCACCCATCCCCAATCTCCAACCTCCCTTCCCGATCTCCACGACCCATTCCCAATCTCCAACCTCCATTCCCGATCTCCACGACCCATTCCCGATCTCCACCACCCATCCCCAATCTCCAACCTCCATTCCCGATCTCCACCACCCATCCCCAATTTCCAACCTCCATTCCCGATCTCCACCACCCATCCCCAATCTCCAACCTCCATTCCCGATCTCCACCACCCATCCCCAATCTCCAACCTCCATTCCCGATCTCCACCACCCATCCCAAATCTCCAATCTCCATCCCCAATCTCCAACCTCCATTCCCGATCTCCACGACCCCTTGGCCTAGAATCCTCTACTAGTTGTGAACCACTATTTTATCGTTCAGACAACAGTGTCAGTTACACGACCACACACCGGAACGTTCTGGAACGTTCTACCATATTGTGTATAAACCTTCCACATCCAATATACCACATGTTTTGATGTAATTATCTAGTGGCAGAGCTGCTAGGGTGCATGCTTCAATTGTAAAAAGACATGTGTTTGAACCATCGAAAGAGCCTATTTTTCGTTCTTTCGTGGGTTGTTCATAATCACGTCCTAGCAGTCACACAGGACTATTGCGACTTTTCCGATACTTTTTTTCATATTATTAAAAATGATTTTTACATTATTTTTAAATGTTATTTTATTCTTTGTGTTATTAAATTACTTTTTCATGATCACCTTATTTCCTAAGACAGGGCACGTTGTACTGTGGTTTGCGTCTAATGGCCCAGGCACCCAAATTCAGTACTCAATTATAAACGGTCTAACTTCCCAAAGGAGCAGGTTCTTGCTGCTTCATCAAACACAAGCAAGTTCTGATTGGGAGGCCTGCCTCTAACCGCTTCATCACGACCCCACCCCTGCTGAGGTCTTTATTGTGCATCCTTAAAAAATTTGTAATGGACCCAAGCGCATTGGGATTGTATGGGGGAGGCATCGCATTGAATTGTGCTTTCCTTCTTGTTTAAAAAAAATTTGTTAAGGGTAGGTAACTCCGTTAATGTCCTTGACTTTTACCCCTAGAACGATCAAAGCCAACCTCACAAAGCTGTTATTAAATCAATATTGTTATTATCCGTGACCATATAAGCATATAGAAACACGTATTTAAAACAACTTTTTCTTATCCGAGAATTGTGTCCTATAGTGTATCCAAACAGAAAATACAGGTCATTAAATATAGGCAGGGGAGAGAAAAAACACATCAAAATAAAGGGAAGTAATACTTGTAGGTTCCATTTACAGCCAGTACATTGGGTGATGTCACAGGTAGGTAGTTTTACAGTATTAAATAAACCCGAGATCGAATCACAACACCTTCTTGTATGTGTACGCGTGTGTGTTTTATACTTGGTGTCGGTATCAATCAGAAACATTTATAGATTCCACACACAAATTATTAATTTCAAAATTGCGTTCATAAATACAACATACATTTCAATTGTAATTATGATTTATTGCAAATACATGGTAAAATATCGATATAATTGATGAATGTACAGTATCGTTATTACAAGAAATATTATTGAGTCAATTATGAAATGATAATAGCATTAATTTAGCGGTAATGAAATGGGAGTTGTAAGCATTTGATAAAACGATGGCGCAAACAGAAGAGCAACATGAGGCATTACACAATTGAGGATGAACAAATAGATATCAAGTAAAAGAAGACATGAAAACAACTTTTAACATACCCTGCTATTAGAAAACCATATCAACTATTAACATACCCTGCTATTAGAAAACTTTATCAAATATTAACATACCCTTCTATTTGAAAACGTATTCAGCTATTAACATACTCTGAAATTGGATACCTTTATCAACTATTAACATCCCCTGCTATTATAAAACATTATCAACTATTAATATACCTTTCAATTATAAAATTGTATCAACTATTAACATACCCTGCTTTTATAAAACCTTATCAACTATTAATATACCTTTCAATTATAAAACTGTATCAACTATTAACATACCCTGCTATTATAAAACCTTATCAACTATTAACATACCTTGCTATTATAAAACTTGATAAACTATTCACATACCCTGCTATTACAACATCTCAACATAAATTATTTTAACCATTATATTTCACACTTATCTCCATGATCGGTTATCAATGTGTGATCAACATTATTGTAGTGTTTAAAAATTTAAAGGCAAATCATAACCAAAATAAACAGTCATATCATGTATATTTTAGGTTTGGCGTGTTTTAGGGTCAGCCTGTATGTTGAATTCGTGAGTTGCTCAAGTAAGATGAAGAGTCCTAGTGATTGTTGGGGCTGCTGGTGTGTGTGTGTGTGCGTGTTGGTGTGTGCGTGTGTGTATGTGTGCGTGTGAGTGAAGTTTGATAATTTGTGTTTGTCAGCGTGCGTGTTGTGTAATTGTTCTGTTTCAGAAGCCCTTGTGTTTGAATAAAGGTCGGTTTTACGCTGCATTTGATTACACTAACCACTTATTTGAGCCAAAAAAAAAACAACAGATTATAGCCAAGTCTGGCGTGGTCTTTATGTATGACAAGGACAATAATATCACCACTGTCCCACAGAGAGTATGTCGTAAGAGGCCACTAACTTTGTGAGATAGCATAACACTAACCAATGGTGTATGTTAAGAGCAGCATAGATGGCGTCTAACAGACTGCGGGTCTAATTTGTTCTAGTGTTGAGTCTATTAGGATGGACTCACACATGGGTTAACCACCTTCCGTAGGACTTGTCCAAACGCAGTAAAAAGCTGCTCGAGCCTAGCCCTCTAAGCAGGAAATCCTCCTCCGGACTATATCCAGCTACCAGCCGAGCTGATACCTGCACATAGACATCGGCGTCTGTAGAAGTACGGGTCGACTAAAAACGAATAAGAATACACTCATTTACAGTACAGTTTCATTAAATTGTTTTACTAGATGAGGTTGCCATCCCCATGCACAATCTCTTTACTCAACACGTACGACATGCTGTGAAATGTGGCTCAGTTATAAGGACTTTAAAATGTATAAACTAGATAACAAAGCAGGTGGGTTCAAACAGTGGTCTCCCAATTAGCGAATCCGTTCTATTCAGTTTTTAAACGGACAAAAGAAGCGGGCAACTTAGTGGAGGGTAAAGAGTGCAAACGGGCCACATCACAGACCACCAAAATACACATGGATCGCCTGTTCAGTGTTTATATACAGCTAATACACTAGTTTAATCGCGGTCTCATGTGAGCTCAGTGCATGGTACTTTAGAATAGTGGCCCAAGCTGGTCCGCGCAAAGGCTTTGCTCGACAGCCGGGCCACATGTGACGATGTTTTGTTGTTCTGCATGGACTTTCATTTCACTGCACCCTTTCAATAGAATATTTTTGGCCAATATTTCTTTCAAAATACACAAGGTCACATTGATTGCAAAAAATTACTTCATTAAAATCGTGTAGCATATTATACTTTTCTGACTTGTTAATTTTGCTTCCTAACGCTGGGAAATATGTCTGTAGTCCACATAATGAAAGGTTGACCACCAGTGGGCCATAGGCACATTTTGAGAAACGTTGATCTGAATTATAAGAGGTGTGACTTAGCTGTGTTCAACAGGACTCGTCCAAGATGGTGCACCAAAGGTCTCACATTTTAAATAGATAGGCAAACAGTACATTGGCCCTATGAGAAATAAGGAACACGTTAGGAATATAATTTCCACAACAAAGAACTGAGTGCCATAAGATACACCGTAACCTTCAAATTATCAGGAATTGATGTAAAGCCAGTCTCATAGCAGGCATTGTGGTGAGGTATGAAGTGTTTGAGACTTAATTATACATACCCATATCTTATTTATGAGGCAGAATAGCCCCTTCTCTTGTTCGGTACTTTTTATTTCCTAACAGTAATGCATGCACATATTCACAGCTGAGTAAATTGCAGTGTGTCGAAAACAGCGTTAACCCACAGACCTTTGCCGTGACAAGTGAGTGCCCTAACACTACACGAACCAAATGATTTAATTAGTGGCTAGTTATTTTAATGTGAGAGCCATGTTTAGAGGCTTCACGACAGCCGAACCAAAGCCAAAATTAATAACATCCGGAAAAATTATGCGCGGAAAACACATTTTTCTCGAAATCACCAAAAATAGGGAACTTGTCGCTTAATTCACCCGAATTAAAATTTATCATGAAAAAATGACACATGAAATTGTACACGTAAAAATGAATTCACCCGATTATTCACACACATTTGGATTGAACTCTAATTCAAGATTGAAAGGTTGGGTATGAAAAAACATCACAAATATAATTCTCAACCAGACGTCTGCTGGGTGTTTTTGTTTACTGAATGACCAAAAGACAACAATGTTCCGTAATTGTTGTTGTTATTGTTGTTGTTGTTATTGTTGTTGTTGTTATTGTTGTTGTTGTTATTGTTGTTGTTGTTATGCTTGCTACTTAAGCCTTATCTTGGTAATGAATTAAGCTATTTGTTTGGTCTGCTAAAAATTCTGATGAAATTACAGACAAGGTATATGATCCATTTTAATTCGGGTGAGTTGAACGAACATTAACAAAAATTAGATTAGTAGTGTTATACAAGTATACGAGTTTTGGGATCAAGACACCGAGCAGCGCATGAGCTGCAGTTGTACCCATAGCTGACTGCTAGTGTCAGGAACAGCGAACCAGGGTTGTCAAGACCCTTCTACACCTCCACGCGATTATCCAAGATATCAGGCAGCAGCAAAGCGTACTGGCTAAGTAGATTGGATCCGAGGGACAAGGCAGCCCGGTACTCAAAAAGGCCTGCTGAAGTCGGATGTGTCGAACCAAAAGGTGCAAATATCGCAGTCAAGCTGTAAACTACGACACAACGCATCCCGTTCTCTGGACTACATTTTGGTACTTGCAAAACCCTTTCCAGGGCTTGGTAGCTGGAGATTGAGAACGAAGCCATGACACGCCAAAACCAAGCCTAGCAAAGCCAAGCCAAGCCAAGCCAAAACCAAGCCTAGCAAAGCCAAGCCAAGCCAAACCAAGCCTAGCAAAGCCAAGCCAAGCCAAAACCAAGCCTAGCCAAGCCAAGCCAAATACGTGTTTTGTTTGACTGTTCCTGTCCACCAAGCTCGTGTTGAACTGAAGTCTCATTTCCTGTTGCTTCCGTTGTTGTTTGTCCATATTTTTGCAGTAGTTCTGGAATGGCATCTGTCCATCTACAAAGTGTGCTTCCTCGCGCTTGGTAAAAGTATCATCAAATGAATTAGTGGTACTAGAAATCGTATCACACGTAAGACGTTCTGAGCATAACGATATACCTAATGCTATGATTTAATTCTGCTCGAAAGAAATCAGAAGAAGACTAGCTATGGTAATGCAGAGACTGAACAGCCTGAAGAAATTATGGTAAGGCACCAACAAAATGATAAAAGTAAAAGTCTTGAGAGCCTGTGTTTTTCCTGTGTCAGCGTATGGCTGTGAATCATAGACGATTACCAAAACTTCTAGACAAAGAATCGAATCCTTCCAGTCAAAATGTTACAGAAAGATCATCAGAATACCCTGGACAGAGAAAAGAACAAATGTAGACATTCAGCAAGAGTTGAGCATAGAGGAGAACTGGTTTATCAATTCCATTTTGGCTAGAAAATGCAAATACTTTGGTCACATCAAGAGACACAACGGTCTTGAGAGGACGGTGATGGAAGGTATGGTGCCAGGCAAAAGAGGAAGGGGTAGACCAAGAAGACGATGGCTCCAAGATATCCAGGAATGCCTGAGTATGACTGTGACAGAGGCTGGTGTTTTGGCAAGGGATCGAGTTTCTTTGAGACAGACTGTGATGGGAGCGACGTTCTACAAAGGACATGCACACATTTTTTTAATTTTTTTATTTGCATTCGCCTAATTGCTCTAATCCCAAAGCCGGTGTGCGTTACACTGTGGTTTTTCATTTGCGCCTGTCGGCACAGTGCATCCGACTTCAGCATGCATTTTATGTAAGGGTCTGCTTCCTCCTGCATTTTCTAAGGGTTTTGCTTCCCCAGGGTAACGGCCGGTGCTGTAATTGGGATCGAACCCAGCACCTTCGGGCTGTGAGCCGTGTCACTTAACCACTAGGCCACGCCGTCCCCGGACATCCTACATGATGATGATGATTTAAGAGGGAAAGTGAGAAAAAAACTTTGCTAACATTATTTGACAGAATATGACATAATATATTTACTTCTTGATTTCCCTTTTACAGTGTTGTATAAAAAAGCTACTGCGTGATTTATTTTTCGATTCCTGGTTTTTAAACAGACATATTACGCATGTGGCCAGGACGTAACAAATGATATCTCTAATGATGGAGGAAATGTAGATTGAGTCTCGGGTAAGAATTGTTTTACTTTTTAGAATTTAGCATGAACAGCGGTTAACATCCTATTCTTATCGATTTTAAAAGGAATTTGTTCATTTACAGCATGTTTACGGGATCTCCGAGTTTTTCGCCAATCTCCAATATGACAGGAAATTGGTCATGACAAGACACTGGTCTCACCTCCCTTGAGATCAGGGAGGCTTGAAACTTGTGGGATTAGAAACCGCTGTACTAAAGAAACTGTACACTGGAAGAGTGAGACCAATTCTCGAGTATGGCATTGCGGCATGGACAACAGCAGCAAAGGCGAACTTCGATAAAGTTAGCAAACTTCAAAACCAAGCCATGAGAGTTATAACAGGAGGCATGAAGTCAACGCCAATTGTAGAACTTGAAAAGATTACAAAACTGCAATCCATGACCGATAGAAGAGACTGCAGAGCCCAGCTGCAGTCAGAGAAACTCCGAAGACTGACTGACCATCCAATGCACCAGAGACTAAACAATTTGGGAAATGGGAAACTAAAGCGGAGAAACTTTGCAGAAATAGCCAAAGCAAAGATGCACGAAGATCCCATAAACGCATTAACAACACCAAAACCCATCACTACTGTACGAAAACCTACCTGGAGGCAGGATATATTTCCAGAGGTGGTAGAAAATATACCAGGTATTGGAAACAAAAAACTGCCAGACTGAAAAAGAAAGGAGAGATACTACCCTAAGCTTTATATCGAAAAACTACCCAAGCATGGACTGGACCCATGCATACACCGACGGTTTTGTAACAAACACTACACAGAACGGAGGGACAGGAGCATTCCTGAACCTACCAAATGGCAGAAAAATAACACTGTCATTCTCTACTGGTAAGTACACAAGCAATTTCAGAGCGGATGCAGAGGCACTGAGGGCGGCAGTGGAAGAAATGGTGACACATAAAGAAAATGAAAGCCATATAGTCCTGCTTACAGATGCTCTCGCCGTAGTCACAGTGCTAAAAAGACAGAAAAAAATTGAGCTTAATGACTTAAGAGCAGCACTCTGCAAACTGTGCCAGCAGTCCACACCAAAAAGGGTATTGGTACAGTGGGTCCCATCACACTGCAACATCCAAGGCAACGAGGAGGCAGACAGACTGGCAAAAGAAGGTGCAAGACTACCACAAACAGATACCAGTATGACGTACGAAGAGTCAAAACGGCTTCTCAAAGCCAGATACATGACCAAATGGGAAACCGAACATACTGGTTACACCAAAAACGATGCCTATTACCAGTTGAACAGAAGAGAGCAGGTCGTTGTCTTCAGACTTCGCACTGGCCACAATAGACTGAGGTACCACCTATTCAACAAATTAAAGATAGGTGGTTCCGACGAATGCCCGTGCGGTACCGGTAAAATGACTGCTGAACATCTGCTGCAGAACTGCCCGACATACGAGGATCAGAGAGAGCAGATGTGGCCATCACCAGTGGAACTGCAAGACAAGCTGTATGGCAGTGTCGACAGCCTCAGGATGACCGCCGCTTTTTTCGAAAAAAATAATGGTTACTGTCTGACTGCGTACGAAGAAGAAGAAGAAGAAAAAGAAGAAGAAACCGCTGTGTTCCGCGCATTTATTTCCTGAAAGGCCAATGCCTAAACAGCTCAGCTGTAACGACTCCTTTTCAAGGTTCTCCGATAGAAGATTAGTAAGTGTCTAATGGGCAGTTAAAATTGCAGAAAAATGATGTTCCAAATTGACATATTTGTCAGACAACATCACTAAGCTCAACAGATAGGGCAAGCCCATTTCATCAAGTACACTTGGCATACATGTACTTGTATTAATCTGCCACAAAACACATACACACACGCATGTTAACAAAACTGTAACACAGGGCCTCATAGTCTGCACGGACCTATATAAAACGTAATTTGTTGTATGGAACTATTACAAATTGTGTGTATGTGCACGTATGCCAGCTTGTCAATAGAAGTGTTACAGAATCTGCTAGTCCAGGAACATACCGAATCTCTGGCACAGGCTTCCTGCATGAAGCCAAAATGTAGATGTACTTTCATGCTCTCACTGGAACTTGACAGGAAGGATGATTATTAAACATTTACAGAATGACAAGGATACGTTTCGGTTTTGTATTTCCAATAACTTTCTTTAAGTTTGGTTGTTCGTCCATTTCCAATGGCAGATAGTGTTAGCAGGTTAACGTTTGGACTGTGTTAATGTGTTTGTTAATTAGGTGTAATCTTGGACTGTGTTAGTGTGTTTGTTAATTAGGTGTAATCTTGGACTGTGTTAATGTGTTTGTTAATTAGGTGTAATCTTGGACTGTGTTAGTGTGTTTGTTAATTAGGTGTAATCTTGGACTGTGTTAGTGTGTTTGTTAATTAGGTGTAATCTTGGACTGTGTTAGTGTGTTTGTTAATTAGGTGTAATCTTGGACTGTGTTAGTGTGTTTGTTAATTAGGTGTAATCTTGGACTGTGTTAGTGTGTTTGTTAATTAGGTGTAATCTTGGACTGTGTTAGTGTGTTTGTTAATTAGGTGTAATTTTGGACTGTGTTAGTGTGTTTGTTAATTAGGTGTAATCTTGGACTGTGTTAATGAGTATATTAAGTGGCGGTCCATTTGTACTGTGTTTATGTGTTTGTTAAGCAGATCGACACTAGCTTTGTGTTAATGTGTTGGTTAAGTTGCTGTACATTTGGACTGTGTTAATGTTTGTTAAGTAGCGGTACATTTGGACTGTGTTAATGTGTTTGTTAATTAGGTGTAATCTTGGACTGTGTTAGTGTGTTTGTTAATTAGGTGTAATCTTGGACTGTGTTAGTGTGTTTGTTAATTAGGTGTAATCTTGGACTGTGTTAGTGTGTTTGTTAATTAGGCGTAATCTTGGACTGTGTTAGTGTGTTTGTTAATTAGGTGTAATCTTGGACTGTGTTAGTGTGTTTGTTAATTAGGTGTAATCTTGGACTGTGTTAATGTGTTTGTTAATTAGGTGTAATCTTGGACTGTGTTAGTGTGTTTGTTAATTAGGTGTAATCTTGGACTGTGTTAGTGTGTTTGTTAATTAGGTGTAATCTTGGACTATGTTAATGAGTATATTAAGTGGCGGTCCATTTGTACTGTGTTTATGTGTTTGTTAAGCAGATCGACACTAGCTTTGTGTTAATGTGTTGGTTAAGTTGCTGTACATTTGGACTGTGTTAATGTTTGTTAAGTAGCGATACATTTGGACTGTGTTAATGTGTTTGTTAATTAGGTGTAATCTTGGACTGTGTTAGTGTGTTTGTTAATTAGGTGTAATCTTGGACTGTGTTAATGTGTTTGTTAATTAGGTGTAATCTTGGACTGTGTTAGTGTGTTTGTTAATTAGGTGTAATCTTGGACTGTGTTAGTGTGTTTGTTAATTAGGTGTAATCTTGGACTGTGTTAGTGTGTTTGTTAATTAGATGTAATCTTGGACTGTGTTAGTGTGTTTGTTAATTAGGCGTAATCTTGGACTGTGTTAGTGTGTTTGTTAATTAGGTGTAATCTTGGACTGTGTTAGTGTGTTTGTTAATTAGGTGTAATCTTGGACTGTGTTAATGAGTTTATTAAGTGGCGGTTCATTTGTACTGTGTTAATGTGTTTGTTAAGCTTTGTGTTAATGTGTTGGTTAAGTTGCGGTACATTTGGACTGTGTTAATGAGTTTGTTATGTAGCGGTACATTTGGACTGTGTTAATGTGTTTGATAAGCAGGTGGACATTAGCCCTGTGTTAGTGTGTTGGTTAAGTAGGTCGACACTAGCCCTGTGTTAATGTGTTTGTTAAGTAGCGGTACATTTGGACTGTGTTAATGTGTTTGTTAAGCAGGTGGACATTATCCTTGTGTTAGTGTGTTTGTTAAGCAGGTGGACATTATCCTTGTGTTAGTGTGTTTGTTAAGCAGGTGGACATTATCTTTGTGTTAGTGTGTTTTTTAAGCAGGTGGACATTATCTTTGTGTTAGTGTGTTTGTTAAATAGGTCAACCCTAGCCCTGTGTTAGTGTGGTTGTTAAGAAGGCGAACATTAGCCCTGTGTTGTTGTGTTTGTTAAGTAGGTCAACCTTAGCCCTGTGTTAGTGTGTTTGTTAAGCAGGCGAACATTATCCTTGTGTTGTGTGTTTGTTAAGTAGGTGGACATTAATGATGTACTTATGCGCTTTTTAGCGTATGTCCACTTTAGGGCTGCGTTCATTTGTTTTGAATGATTGTTGACAATTATGGTTTGGGATACCCTCTTACCTGGCTTAGCCAATCGTTATCCTGTACAGGGTTGTGAGACGAGGCTAAATTGTGTTCTTCATTTGTTGCTCCTGCATTGGATTATTGTTGCAGAGGTTATCAAAATAAAGAGAATGAATGACAATTGCGCGAATGATAACGACAGTTATTGTAACGTTCATTAGCATTTATGTGATAACAATAACATTGGTTATAATTAGAACAGCAATAGAATTGAGCAGAATACGTCAATCAATTTCATAAACTCAATGTATAAAAAAAAATGTAGATTTGCTGACAAAAATATACATGAAACAATAGCTTATGCTGAAAATATCCAGTTTTCTTGCTCTTGAGTAGTTTTCTCAATGTATTGTTATTGTGGATACAAAATATTGCCTTAAAAAATGACTGCATTTTTGCTCGATTCCAGAATGATAATGATTGTAAGACGCACTCTTAATTTAAACTCCAAGGAGGCAAATAAATTAAAAGCTGCGATTCTAAGAATCATATTATTTATTAGGTGGTGTAATATTTATCATTTCCTCATGAATCAATAAGATTGTAAGATGCACTCTTAATTTCAGTTCCATGGACGCAAATAAATGAAACACTGCAATTTTACGACACATAATTACTCCCCAAAAATGTTCTACAATATCAATAAATTTGCAAACAATAAGTTATTGATTAGGTGAAAGTGATATTTATCATTTCCTTATGAATCAAAATCAGTCAATTTCATATTCAGAATACGATTCCTCTTAATCCCTTGTAGAACCGTTCATTTTCTCACTATTCCTGAAAATACATCATTATCTTAGTCATCCTGACCTTTGCATGAAAATATGTAATTTCAGTCAACCGCAATCATTATTTTTGTAACATCAAATGTTCGTCTTACTGCGCTATTCTGCAGGTTTTTCGTCTCCTGCATTCACAGAAAACATTCTTTTGAGCGCAGCTTTGTAATGTACTCTTTTTCGAATAATTTAAACGGCCACAACAAATAAGCAAGAACGACGCTCAAATGTTCAACAAATTTGTAACAAGACTAACATGAACATTTCACTACCAAATGTATGCATGTCTTACACAGTAACATGCCGCTGAAAGTCCTGAATCCTTGACGCCAGACAACTTTCTCTTTAGGGCGATTGAAAGAGCAATCGACTGGCGAACATTTATATATCTAGGAAGGTTTAACCAGCGATTCCCAATCTGTTTGACATTGGCGCACACCTGATTGGAAAATATTATTTCTAGTCACATTTGATTAATGTTGTGAATGGAGCTAGGCACATTATCACGTAAACCACTGATATGCAACTACCACTGCGAACATTCGAATAAGCGCTTCGTGTGAGGTGCAAGTTGTGATGTTGGTCTATGCTTCGTTTGGAACGCAGTGGGAAATCAATCAATCAACTTTTGATTTTTATTGTAAAGGTAATCCCTTAGCAGACACTGCTGTTGTGGATGAAGTGTTGGAGACTTTATTGTAAGCGGCATCAGCTTATTGATGAGGGGGATTGACCATTTCCCTTCCTCGTTGCCTTTCCTTCCCTAACTGCAATCTAGGTACACAGTTATAACTGTGTGGACTGGAGAGTGCAGCTAATGGCTGTTGAACCTTGCACCTGTATCGTGAAAGGTGAGTGTTTTGCCACTACGCCAATGACAGAAACAGAAAATAGTAGATATTCCACATGTACTTACAATACTTGCTCAACTGTAATGGAATAAGTGTGGGAACACCAAAGACCAAGACTGCCGAGGACTTCATCTATTTGGACAGCAGACTGACCTGACGACACGGTGTTCCGGAAATCATCCAGAGGATCAGCCTTGTAGCATGACCTATGATCTCTGAACCCAGTCTGGCCTCAGAAGAGGTTCGTCTTGGAGACCAAGCTGAGCCTATTTAGCTCATGTGTCATAGCTATCTTCCTGTACTGTTCCGAAACATGGACAGTCTTACAGGGAGAGATCAAAAAAGATTACATCCCTCGTGTAGCCGTCCCCACGCAATATCTGGCTGAGACACATCGCGTCCCTTCCATCTGCCCACCACGCCGCCATCAACCGTTGTCACGGACGGTCAGTGCAATGTGCTCTGGTTGTCTGGATGGTTTACTTGACAACTAGACTTGGATCACCCGATATCAGGAGACAACTAGACTCGGATCACCCGAGATCAGTAGACAACTAGACTTGGATCACCCGAGATTAGGAGACAATTAGACTTGGATCACCCGAGATCAGGAGACAACTAGACTTGGATCACCCAAGATCAGTAGACAACTAGACTTGGATCACCCGAGATCAGTAGACAACTAGACTTGGATCACCCGAGATCAGGAGACAACTAGACTTGGATCACCAAAGATCAGGATATACTTAACTTTGTTCATTGCCAATGTGCGTGTTCAGTGTTTCTATGACAAGTACTACTTCAATCAGACATTAAATGTGCATAATTTGGGGGCAGGAGGCAGTGAAGTCTAGGGTGAATACGCTAGGTCTCACAGTCCCAAAGAACCGGGCATTAATACAGACGCGTCCAGTTTGGCAGGCGCGGAGATTTTACGTTTTTGTTTCTAAGAACGGACGTCACTGCACTCCGGGCATACGTATAGGTGCTCAGTCTCTCTTAGCAAATGCTGCAGGGTCTGGATGCTGATGGACACGGTAGCTCGCTGGTTTTCCACGCTCCTGCTCCGTCCTCTCATGAGACCCACTTCACTCGAAACTCGTTTGATGTCGAAACTTTGCAATTTGCGGATTTCTGATCTATCTATTTTGGTGTCCTCATCCAACAGACGGTCGTTGAATGATTTCAAAATGTCACTTCTATCCATCACTAATGTGCCCATGATGGGAGCCTGTGAAGCCAAGATGTCAGCTCTTTTGTTGCCCTGAACCCCAGCATGACCAAGACAGTAGATCCATGTCAACCCCTTGAGGTTTGATGCCTCAACAGCTGATATCCACTCTTAACTCATCCATTCCTTCTGTACATTCTGAAGTAGGGCTTGCGCGTTTCCCGATGAATGTCCTTGTTAGAGAGGTTTCAGCTAGCTTTTCCACGCACGGATAGTAACGGCAATCTACCACACTCCACACTTGACAAGAAACTTATAACAGCCAAGTAGTTTGGCAGTTCCTTAAATCGACGTTTTGTAAATGATTTTGTTATTTACGTGTTTGTGGTGTAAGGAAGCTAGTAATACACACTCATAAGATGTCATGGCATTCTTTACAATATGCTTGCCCTTCCAATGCGGCATTGCAAACCCGTTGGGATTCACTGAGTCAAAAGCTAATATTTGAGGGGACGGCGTGGCCTAGTGGTTGATGGCACGGCTCACGACCCGAAGGTGCTGGATTCGATTCCCCATCACAGCACCGGCCGTTACCCCGGGGAAGCAAACCCTTAGAAAATGCAGGAGGAAGCAGACCCTTACATAAAATGCGTGCTGAAGTCGGATACACTGGGCCGACAGGCGCAAAATAAAAACACAGTGCAACGCACACCGCCTTGGAGATAAGAGAAAAATAAGGCCAACGCAAAAAATTTTTTTTTTTAAATGCTAATATTTGAATCAACGAATGTTAAAAGGGTGTGATTCCTCATATTGGTTGTAAGGAGTTAATATTTCGGCAGAAAACATGACTATTTTTCAGTAATATGATAAACGATGTTCGCTATGTCTTGCTGTTTGGTTTGGGTTAACGATAACTGCATATGTGCACACGCAAACATCATTCAACAGTAGCCTTAGATGGAAAGACGAGCCGTAAGTATGCAATTGCTTAACAAAATCAATAAAAAGAGACGTCGGTTGACAATCCTATTAATGGATGCTACAGGAAAACTATGCAATCAGATGTCATCTACACAACGTAGATATTGAATGAACGAACGGACACGGGTCTCTGAGTTCCCAAATTAGATCCAGCAATACGATTATTCATCATTACAGAAATGTATGAAGTTCATGATTGATTTAGCGAGCGAACGCAAAAAATACCAGATCTATGAAACTCGCCGTAAACCTTTTAACGTTAACAAACGAGTATGCGCCTAGAAACGGAAGTTGAAACGGTGTCGTTGATAACGAGGAAGGAACTTTGAGAGATAATCAGACCTGGGCGCACACCTACGAGTAATACAAAGACGGAGAATTAACTGATTCACTTCCTAGAGTCGATATATCGGTTTACAATTTTCTTACATTATTACAGAGCAGAAATATTGGCTCACAAAACGCATTTACAATGTTACAGACCTGATATATTGGCTCACAAAACGCTTTTATAATGTTACAGATCTGATATATTGGCTCACCAAACGCTTTTACAATGCTACAGACCTGATATATTGGCTCACAAAACGCTTTTACAATGCTACAGACCTGATATATTGGTTCACAAAACGTTTTACAATGCTACAGACCTGATATATTGGCTCACAAAACGCTTTTACAATTCTACAGACCTGATATATTGGCTCACAAAACGCTTTTACAATGCTACAGATCTGATATATTGGCTCACAAAACGCTTTTACAATGCTACAGATCTGATATATTGGCTCACAAAACGCTTTTACAATTCTACAGACCTGATATATTGGCTCACAAAACGCTTTTACAATGCTACAGATCTGATATATTGGCTCACAAAACGCTTTAACAATGCTACAGACCTGATATATTGGCTCACAAAACGCTTTTACAATGCTACAGATCTGATATATTGGCTCACAAAACGTTTTTACAATGCTACAGACCTGATATATTGGTTTGAGCAATTGCGATTCTAATTTTTTAAAGGTTCTCAAAAACTTTTCCTAAATTATAAAAATACCTGTTCTCCCTACCTGGAGTTTTACATTTAAAAAAATATGTGCCCAGATGTTCAGAATATTCCAGAAGGAATGAGTTAATACCATGTTGTACTTCTGTATAGGATATCATTGGAAAGGGAAGGAACTTATAATACAGAACACTTCACTGTGTTGGTTAATATTTGAGAAGTTTTTATGCTAAGATTATTGCTGCACGGATCATGTGCCAATCATTGGGAAGACTAATATAACCCATGCCCCTAAAAATATGTAAAGGTAGTCCCATAACAAATAATGCGGTCAAAGATGAAGTATTAGTCTTAGAAACGTCATTGTGTTAGACATGATTTTATAGGTTTGGATCGCCAATTTTAATCCTTTTCTTCCCCGAGAGCAGACCGTGACGATTTACTTTTGAGTTAACTGGAGCGTATCGGTAACAGGTATTGAGCCATGAACCTTAGCTATCAGGTGAAAAATTTATCACTGTGCTGCTCAGTTTCTGACCTTACATTACCTGCCACTAAGTAAGCTCGACTAAAGACAAAGTCAAATGAAGGTTTTATACGCAGCTTGCTACCAGCACCATGCTGATACAATAAAAGCCATTGTCTGTGCTTGAAAAAAAGGGGCGAGGGGGGGGGGGGCATCCTCTTCATCATCTTGAAGCATGTCCTTTGTAGAACGTCACTCCCATCACATTCTGTCTGAAAGAAACTCGTTCTCTTGCATCCTCTTGCTAGAAGAAAATTAAAAGCCGATAACAAAACACATTCCGGCAAGAAGGCCATCGGTAACATTGGCCTCAGGCTCAAGCCGGGACACAATCAGAAATATTACAGCACAGTACACGGTAAGTACTGAAGTCTGATGTTGGACATTCGGGTAAGCTAGGGCTTGCTCGCAGTATTACTGTCTGATCTTATCTATAGTCGAAGGCTGATGTTGGACATTCGGGTAAGTTAGGGCTTGCTCGCAGTATTACTGTCTGGTCTTAGCTATAGTCGAAGGCTAATGTTGGACATTCGGGTTAACTAGGGCTTGCTCGCAGCATTACTGTCTGATCTTAGCTATAGTCGAAGGCTGATGTTGGACATTCGGGTAAGCTAGGGCTTGCTCGCAGTATTACTGTATGGATCATAGCTAAAGTATAAGGCTGATGTTAGACAATCGGGTATGCTAGGGCTTGCTTGCAGAATCATTCATCGGCGGAAGATTTATGCTTCAAAATTCTTCCACTGAAAACTCAATTCTCACTTAGAAATACAAGCAGTTTTTTCTTAGACTGGAATTCACAATCTACTGATCAAAAAAGCGTTTGTTACTGTCATTTAAATGCCTTTCTTATCTCGTTAGAAAAACCAAATTCTCCATGTAGAAACAAACCGAACTAAATAAATTGTTATATCTTGACATGTAACAAAGTGTGACGGAAGCGATAACATTAACTAATTAACTGATTATAATAAGTGACGAAAAATACAACAAAAGTATGACAAATCTCATTGTGATAAATGGACATAAAATCTTATGATATCAAATGTTATTGTGTTAGATGGAATGATATATAGGTGCTCTGTGGAATAAACGACCGAATGTCGTATCGTAATAGAATACTCCTGGAATTGTTTACTTCCTGGAGTCACAACACGTTGACAAAAATGTTTAATATAAAATATATCTTCTTACAGATCACAACCGTTGGTGAATGAGGACTGGAATGGCATGTCTTTCAATGATAGAAAGAAAAGTGCTAATAGTGAGGGAGTTGACAACGACAAGAGTAGGTTTCTTTAAACCTCGTTTAACTGGCCGTCAATCGTCATAACAATTCTGTCTCTTACATTTGTGGACGGTACAAAACATACACGGTACATTCGGGGAGGATTTCTTATTTAAGTCTTGATTTTATGCAAGGATATTTAGGGAAGATATTGTATATATTATTTTCTTGTCTTTAATAACATTCAATAAATTAATTTAGACATTTCAGATCACAAAGGTGGAGAGGCATTCGTCTTAAATATGCCAAGTTCGCCAGTTCCAGCTCTCTATAAGTCTCTCTTATTTGCTATGTAGTGCTGGCTAGCTTGGTAGTCTCTCTTATCTTATTTTAGGGGGTGAGAAGGGTTTGGGCGTCTCTCTTATCTTTTTTTTAAATGTAGTACAGGCTAGCTTAGGAGTCACTCTTATCTTATGTATGTAATACTGGCTAGCTTGGGAGTATCTCTTATATTTTTTATGTAGTACAGGATAGGTTGGAAGTCTCTCTTATCTTATTTATGTGGATGAGGATGGTTTGGGTGTCTCTCTTATCTTATTTGAGAAGGTGTGGATGGTTTAGGAATTTCTCGAATTTTATGAATGTAAGTATGGACGGTTTGGGAGTCTCTCTTATCTTATTGATGTAGTACTGACTAGCTTGGGGGTCTCTCTATCTTATTTATGTCGTACTGACTAGCTTGGGGGTCTCTCTTATCTTATTTATGTCGTACTGACTAGCTTGGGGGTCTCTCTTATCTTATTTATGTAGTACTGACTAGCTTGGAAGTCTCTCTTATCTTATTTATGTAGTACTGACTAGCTTGGAAGTCTCTCTTATCTTATTTATGTAGTACTGACTAGCTTTGGAGTCTCTCTTATCTTATTTATGTCGTACTGACTAGCTTGGAAGTCTCTCTTATCTTATTTATGTAGTACTGACTAGCTTTGGAGTCTCTCTTATCTTATTTATGTAGGTGTAGATGATTTGGGAGTCTCTCTTATATTATTTATGTAAGTGTGTATGGTTTGGACGTCTCTCTGTCTCTTATATTATTTATGAAGTTTTTGATAGTTTGGAAGCCTATCTCTTATATTATTTATATGGTGTTGGATGATTTGGATATAAAGTTACTTTTAGTTGACTTGTCCACATTTGTTTACATGTTTGCGATTTATAACTTTTACATGATGTGGCAACCGACCATCTGTTTTAATTAGCAACATTGCAAGCAGCAGAAGTGGAAGTGGAATCTCTCCTCTCGACCTACAAAAGGTCCTGTTTACAAAAGGTCCTGTTTAGGAAAAGTCCTGTTTACAAAAGATCCTGTTAACAGAATTTCACAGAGCAGTGACAGCGAACATACACGGTTAAGGCTTCCGAAATGTCCCGAGTTCCCATTCCGTCTTATAATTCCCTAGTGCCCAAACCTAGTCAGTATTTGTCGTTCGGCCAACTGTGAACACGACAGAGGTTCCATTTGCCTAATGTAAACGTTACATGTACTTGTCAAAGAGCAAGAGGGACCGTGCACATTTAAGCAGCAAAAAAAGAACCATTTCTCCAGCAAATGTCTGTGACGTCAGGATTACGATTCGCCAAAGATTGAAAGATAGTTCGGCAACCCGAGC
Source organism: Ariolimax columbianus (assembly GCA_036924085.1). Lineage (NCBI taxonomy): Eukaryota > Metazoa > Mollusca > Gastropoda > Stylommatophora > Arionidae > Ariolimax > Ariolimax columbianus. The sequence goes on from JAVGWX010000009.1 coordinate 12,858,021, forward strand.
CTTAGAAGGAGGGGTTGCTGGTTTCATTGACTGGGTGACTGAAACATGTCTTTGTGTTTAGGAGTTACAGACACACTGTCTTTTACTCTAGTGCTCACAAACAACTGGTTAGAACGAAGTCGAGCCTAGAGCAGTTTCAATTCTACTGACAGTAAATTAGACATTTTTCGAAAATACAATTTCACGTTTAGAAAGAAAAAAAGGCAATAATAACACCACTGAGGCATTTATTGATTTATTTTCCCTCTGGAATAGATTAAAAACGGAATCAAGAGGTTTTAACATAAGAGGGGAGTTCGCTCCCTCACTTTCATTTTGCTGGTGCATTGCTAATCGTCAGCCATGTTTTGTGACGTCATTCATAACAGGTTTCCCTAAGTACGGTAACTCATGCAGAACATTTCTAATGTACTTTAAGTTTGAGCTCAAATGGAAAATCAAAATTGAGCTTATTTACTTGGAGTTTCAGGAAATTTTTTTGTAAATATATATTATCAACAAACAATTAGGCCTGTTTACTGCATTGAGATAAGAGAAGACGGATTAACAAGAGGTAATATCCATTAAAAATTAACTAAGAAAAATATAAAATTGGAATTATAACGTAAACATTGTTATGTCTTTGTCAATAACATTACCAGGAATATTTATATAACATTGTTTTTTTGTCAGTTATTATTTATGACACATGTTGTATGACTAGTAAGACACCAGATATCTTTACCGTGGTGTGGGAGATGTTGTGTACAGAATGTCAGGCTTCTAACAGTGGCGTAGCGTCAATGTCCGGGGCGCATAACACAAATCGAGAAGGGAGCCTTATATATACATGGAACTCAACAGTTGTAACAGATATAAAAGAAATCACCTTATTTCCCGAACCGTCTCTGTTGGAGCCCCTTGTTCGTGTCTAATGCCCATCCGATTGATTGTTACGCCACTGGTTGGCCAACAAGGGACAGGCCAGTTATACGTGAACAACATGGAAGGAAGCTATGTCTAACAACAAGAGCGCTAGTGAGTGCCGTAAAAGTGCAAAGTGCAGTGAAAAAAATAGACCATACATAAAAGATTAATAGTATTGTACCAACAGTATTGACTTGAAAAACAGGAGGATTCCCCAATCTCATAATGAGGTCGCCTATTAATAGCTAACAACGCAGAGAAGTAAATGTTGTGTCTACTTAGCGTGCGTGTTATACCAGCAAATATACTACTCACGATAATGCTTAGGACACATTCATTTTTTCAGCTAAGTTGAGAAAATATTATAGCTGTAAATATTCAAACGGCTGCCCCTGACAACTAATTGTCATTGTTAGGCCCTGGTCTTCTTTAGATCTAGAGTTAGCTGTGGTTAGGCCCATTAATACTGGAGCATTGTTAATCGTCAGCCATGTTTTGTGACGTCATTCAAAACAGGTTTTCCTAAGTACAGTAACTCGTGCAGAACATTTCTAATGTACTTTAAGTTTGAGCTCAAATGGAAAATCAAAATCGAGCTTATTTACTTGGAGTTTCAACAAATTTTGTTGTAAATATATATTATCAACAAACAATTAGATCTGTGTACTGCAGCGAGATGAGAGAAAAGAAGCAGGAAAATTTGTCAGTGATTCGTACCTCCTCCATAGGAAGAATACATTTCCAGCAGTGGAAACGACAGTGCAGCTTGTGTAGCACTGAACACAGTTCACTCCCTTCTCCTAGACACCAAGGGTCGTGGTGGCGGGCCTGTTGAACAATGTCTGGGAGATAACGACTTAAGTGTTCTTATCAGGTAGCGTGCCATTGTATGGTTTCACGAAAGTGTTGCAATATGAGAGGTTGCCAGATTACTTGCAGGCTTCCATTCTTTCAAACAAAGACTACCATATCGTTTTATCAACACCAGAACTGTAGAAGCAGCCAGAAGGTTTGTGCATTCAAGAATAAGAAACGTGCAACAGGATCAATACTTCGTCCAAATAGGGCAGAGATAAATAACAGCCACGACCAACGTACCGGGAGCGCAACTTAGAGCAACAACCAGCATCCCTGTCAGCAAAGTGGTTTCACGAGGCATTTCTTCAACAAGTCGTTCTGGAGTTCGTTTCCACTTTACACAAGCCCGCTGTTCTTTTTGACTTGCATGCTCTGGAGTTCGTTCCCACTTTACACAAGCCCGCTGTTCTATTTGACTTGCATGTTCTGGAGTTCGTTTCCACTTTACACAAGCCCGCTGTTCTATTTGACTTGCATGTTCTGGAGTTCGTTTCCACTTTACACAAGCCCGCTGTTCTATTTGACTTGCATGTTCTGGAGTTCGTTTCCACTTTACACAAGCCCGCTGTTCTATTTGACTTGCATGTTCTGGAGTTCGTTTCCACTTTACACAAGCCCGCTGTTCTATTTGACTTGCATGTTCTGGGTTTCGTTTCCACTTTACACAAGCCCGCTGTTCTATTTGACTTGCATGTTCTGGAGTTCGTTTCCACTTTACACAAGCCCGCTGTTCTATTTGACTTGCATGTTCTGGAGTTCGTTTCCACTTTACACAAGCCCGCTGTTCTATTTGACTTGCATGTTCTGGAGTTCGTTTCCACTTTACACAAGCCCGCTGTTCTATTTGACTTGCATGTTCTGGAGTTCGTTTCCACTTTACACAAGCCCGCTGTTCTATTTGACTTGCATGTTCTGGAGTTCGTTTCCACTTTACACAAGAACGCTGTTCTATTTGACTTGCAAGTTCTGGAGTTCGTTCCCACTTTACACAAGCCCGCTATTCTATTTGACTTGCAAGTTCTGGAGTTCGTTCCCACTTTACACAAGCCCGCTGTTCTATTTGACTTGCAAGTTCTGGAGTTCGTTCCCACTTTACACAAGCCCTCTGTTCTATTTGACTTGCATGTTCTCGCCTTCATCTATTAAGGACCTGCCAGAAATGGCCCATTGAGGGTACACTTTACAGATGAGTAAAGGTTCACATAATTCATGCGTGGGAACGGCTCATAGAGCGATCCCAAGATAGGACAGTTAGGGGACATGATTGCTATGGAGGTGACACAATCATGATATGGGGTGGCTATGATGTAAAGTACAGAACATAACTGTATCGTGTCAGAGTAAACCTGACAGGCATTATCTATAGATATATTATTATTCATTCAGTCTTTTGCACTTTTAGTACTTCAGATAATAGGGTAAGGTGATGTGCTGCAAGATGGCATCGTCCATCTCCACCAAGATCGTGCTGTTGATGATGTCTTTGATCATCTATGCAACGATTTGGACTGGTCAGACTCTCATTTGAGCTCAACCCTATTCAGCATCTCTGGGACGTCTTGGCCTGACCACACTCTCACTTGACCTCAACCCTATTCTGCATCTATGGGGCGTCTTGGACTGACCCTACTCTCACTTGACCTCAACCCTATTCAGCATCTCTGGGACGTATTGGACTGACCCTACTCTCACTTGACCTCAACCCTATTCAGCATCTCTGGGACGTATTGGACTGACCCTACTTTCACTTGACCTCAACCCTATTCAGCATCTCTGGGACTTCTTGGACTGACCCTATTCTCACTTGACCTCAACCCTATTCAGAATCTCTGGAACGTTTCAGGACCACCAGCAAGAGATAGTGACCCACCAACAAGTGTCCTCATACAATTGTTTCAAATCCTGCAGCAGGTGTGGCAAACGATTTCCCAGCACGCTATCAGGAGATTGATATTTTCTTTGAGGCAACATTGCCTGACGTGTACACATGCTCGTAGTGGTCACGTAGCGTCTTTATCTCATCATCCAGCATGTCTTAAGTTCATAAAGTATAACTTGTCCAATTAACCAGGAATTTCTCCCATACAAGTTTCCTGCTTGCAGGAAGCTGTCACACAAATAAAGTCTATATGAATGAAGATAATTTTGATAAAACATTATTGATTTTTAATTTTTTGCGATTTGGTAAGTGGCCCTAGAATTATTATGAGTAGTATAGCCAGAGTTATCTTGAACTGGGGCTGCCAACTTATCTTAACTTAACTTGACTTAACCTAACGTCCTTAAACTGTTTAGAAGACTGCAGAGTCTGCATACAGAGTCTTGACCAAAAAAAAACTATGCGCATCCAGTCTATTCTTGAATGCATTAATTGACCCTGTCTCCACTATTTCCTGTGGCAATGCATTCCAATCATTCACCATTGTCTGACTAAACAAATATTCCTGTTGAGGGACATAGGATTCTTAGCTAACGCAAACCACCATTTAGAGCCGCGCTACGTGTTTGTATCCACGGTCTTTGGAATGTACTCATCTTTTGTCAACGGGGTTCCAAGATTGGCAGTGATCCGAAATGGACCTGACATTTCGTGAGTGTTTTTGTTTTCATTTGGTGGCATCATTATTATTTCTTTTATTTATCGTCAGCATTTCAACAGCATCTACGCAACATAGACCATACATAAAATATGAATACTGTAATACTAACAATGCCGAATTGGACATTAATATGATTATTGAAAATAATTGTGAGGTCATTTATTAATAGCTAACAGCAAATTGTCATAATATCATAATAAGTTTTTGTTGTTGGCATCATATTATTTCTATTCTTTGTAATCATATATCAACAACAGCTTCGCAAGCAAAATTGCAGCCACATGTTATTTTTCAAGGTAAACACAAAAATCATACACGGGAAATGAAAGGTAATTTTTGTTCAACAATCTACTCCAGCAACTTATTAAAACTTGGCATTGACTGACCAATTTCATATTGTCTATAAAGAGTAACAGTTCTCTCAAGACTGTCAAGCTTTTGTAATGAGTACGTTGTCTTCCAGATACCAACAACTGTGTATTTATATATATATAAAGTGGCACTAACATTTGTGGAGTCGTCTAGGAATAATTATGTAGAAAACATTGCACGACTAGCCATGAGTTAATCACAACCTGATTTGTATATTTTCAATATATAGGTAGATTTCGATGGACTTGGCACAACCAACTAGTTACAACCTGAAACAAGTCAAGGAGATATCAAGCAGCATGTCAAATAGCATTAGTGTAATATTCAAGGTAAAAAGTAACTTCTCTTCAATAGATTCTCATTGATAACAAGGGTAATGAAGAAGATCGACAACATATACATGTAATAAATGCGAATGATTGGTGATAGCTAAGAACACACTTCGAACATTGATGACGTGTACAAGTTTGTTCAAATTGAAGTGATTGCACCATATTTGTACATTAAGTGTGTAGCTAAGGAAGAAAACAAATTTCTTGTAAAATAATAGTTTTGGAGTCACAACCTTCAGAACTTTACAGTAACACACTAGAATATTACATAAAAAGTGTTAGTAGTTTGACAAGAATTACAGTTTTCAGTTCTTTTACGTATTTTAACAATGAAATATCATTTACATTTATCATGATAAGCAGTAATATTATCAAACGGATATCAAAAGAATATCATGTTGTATATCTGAAAATTAGGCCAACTTTGGTAATAAAACCAGCGTGTTATCTCGAATTTGTATGCCTGACTCCATAGACCAGGTATGGTCCGCTGATGAGTGTCGATCAATTATAAAAGGGAAACAGTCAGATCTTTCTTTGTGTCTGTCCAAGGTGGACATTCTCAAACTCCCACCATATCATGTATATAGAGTGCATGAATTAACACCAAGCTTACCCTAGCTCTTAAAGAATAAACAATGCACGATTATATTCTTGGCTAGAAGCCATTAAATGACTTCACTCTGAAATGAACTTTTGTTTTAAAAATGGCAACTGATAAACAGAAAAAACAATATATAGTTTGTTTTTTAAAAATAAGAAAAATAAATGCATGAAATAATTAATGTGGCAATGTGTACAAATGGACGTGGCATGTCTGAGATTAATGTGGCACACCTGACTAAACTACTGAACTACATTCGAATCGTTGTAGCTACCTACCTTTGTAACACACAGCGCCAGGACACGATATCCTGGAAGTGATGACATACAAGGGCCATCAGGAACTCCGGTCTTGCGACTCAATAGAATTACATGTCAAAAATTAAGAATCTACACTACGGACCTTTTTTATGGAACATAATATTATAGTAACAGTTAAAAATAAATTACAGAAAGTAAATTAAGAAATGGATCAATATTAACTAAATTATGCACACGAAATCAAAGCATGAACAAAATATTTCAGGTGACAATTTGACGAAGAGGCCGCTCATGGAAGATTAAGTCATAACTTAAGAACTAATTATGCAAACAATTAATTAAAAACTTACATTACAAAAATTTAAAAAAACCATGTAATTGTCATAGCCTGAATTTGTGCAGCAAATATCTGACAAAGAATGAGTCATATACAAATGTCAAACTTGCATTTCACAGTTTCACATATTAATTTGTAAATTTGCACACTTTCCCCTCTACATCAATGTGTAATATGATTGAAAAAGTTATTAATCAACTTTCCGATTTTCAAAAACACAGAACAAATAAACATTACAAAACAGAAATGCATTCGATCTGCAAATATTTTCAGGGACAATTATTTGTTTATATATAAATATTTTAAACAGACAAACATGTTTTATTATATGTATACATAATTCAATATCTGCTTCCTTGGAAGGACGAAGAAAGCAAATTAATTGCCTGTCCAAAAATGTACATTGTATATTTATGTTAAAAAGTGACTTAAAACAAGTTTGTATTTAAACTGACAACCACATGAAATGTTGGTGGCGAAACAATTCTCAAACAGGTGTGTGCACCTGTATACTAGCGCCACATCAGGTTGGTAGTGGTTGAAGGTGGTTGAGGTTGGTAGAGGTACAGGCTACTGTCACCGCTGGAAGACATAGTTGCTAAGGGCGAGCAGCACCAGTACCCCGACCACGGGGTATACATTGCTGGACCAGTGTGGACACTTGGCATTTGACCCTTTGTTTCTGCTCTTCTTAAAATGCTCGTGCCTCTTCTCTGAGGAATAAAAACACGTAATAATCACTATCCTGTTGTCTTTATTAACTTTCACAAAAAAGCCTCTTTGCATGAAATCTGTCTCGCAAAAACATCAGGCAAGTCAGTAAATAGGACACCCATGGCTATTTAACAAATCGAAAGTAAATGAGATAAGATCTTCAAAACCATTTAGTATTGCACTTACATTGTCTCTTATTTCTCAACATAACTTCCACCAACATGTAAATCATTATCCTATCGCTTAATGAGCGCCGAAAAACATGCGGTATAGAAGTATTTTCTGTGGCATTTTACGCGAAAAACTATTCTCACCTTAAACACGAACCAATTGTTGTGTACATCTATCTATCTATCTTCAGTCCATTTATGTCGTTAGACGTCGTGGGGAGATGCGACCTCCTTTGTTTCAAATTTGTTGGCAGGTGAAAATCCACTGGTGACTTGCCAGGTCAATCCTAGCATCTGTTAGCCCCTGGCACATATAATCGCCAATTTTTGTGACTGGTGTAGGTGGAAGCGTAATTTAGAGCAAGGTAGACCCGCAGCTTGTCAGGTGCCACTTAAGCCGCTCTGCTTACCACATAACCAAGACATGAAGTTATAGCCACACAGACCCTTTTTTTGCGACACAATCTCTGTGGTGCGAGAATCCCTGAAATAATTTGAGTAGATTTTTAACTTGAAATTTGCCCGAGGAGCGGCCGTTAGTCCTACTCTTTTCGATTTCTAACTGCTAAGATATTTTTAATGTTCGCGCCACTGTACACGGGTGTCTGATCTCACTGCTCAGAGATCAGGGGATATATTTACCGGATTATTCACGCGACAGAAATTCCTATATGTGCATATACTTACAAAACGTTCTTCACATTTACACACATGATTTCTTTTGAACACGTTTGACAATTTATAGAACTGATTCTAGCTGACGATAGGATTAGACATATTAAGATGGCGCCCTTCCGGCTGCGGGTCTAAATTGCTCTGGTGTTTTAGTTCATGTTAGTTCCTGAAATTCACACTAGTTTTCACGACTGGTGTCATTTTCCATTTGGACTGGTTAATTCGTTTATTTTTTGTTTTTTTGTTTTTTTTGGTGTGTTTTCTACCTTCCGATTATCCTGGTCTGGATATCGGCTATTTGAAATTAAAACAACGCTTAAGCCTGTGTCATATTTTCACGGTCTAGTTCACAAGACCTCTTACGGTTATGGATATGGAAAATGCACGACACACAACGATAGATGTCTTCCCCTCTCCGTTGCCTTGCGGGATACCTGTTTACGGGTAAGGCTTCAGGGGTAAACCCTGAGGAAAAATCTGCACCCTGTGCTATTTCCAATTGTCTCGATAAAATTATGTTACTAGTCAAAGGTAGCCCAGGACCAAAGAGTGAAGTTGACAAAAGGCGCAGTTTCTTTCTCACTTAAATCCAAATTACAGCGCAAGTCACCCATTTTGGCGGACACAGAAAGAGAAAATACTGTCCACACGGCTGAACACAGAGAGTGGTCTTCATCAAATTTGATGGACGAACAACAAAGCTGATTTCAGTTTGTGTTAGACAATTTATAGAGTTCATTTCAGTTAAACATAGGTCTATTGAATTAATGGATTGAATCAACAATGACACACTTAAACGGCAAACTCATTAAGACTGACCCGACTGCAAGGTTTTGGCCACGGCAATGGTTCTGCTAGTGGCAGTGTCACCCAGCCGGTTACTGGCCACCAGACGCACCTCCAGTTCTGTAACAGGAACATCGGCTTTGTCCAGCATCATCCAAGACTGGTCGTACACGTAATTGGTATTGTGCCAATCGTCATGACCTGCAGGGAGAGGTTCAAATTAGCTAGTACTGCTGTTGCTGCTTCTACCACTACTACTACTACTACTACTACTACTACTACTAGTACTACTATTACTACTACTACTACTACTACATGAAGTACTACTTCTGCTGCTATTATTAATACTACTACTGCAGATACTGCTACTAATACTACAAGTGCTACTATTATACTACTACTACTACTACTACTACTACTACTACTAGTACTACTATTACTACTACTACTACTACTACATGAAGTACTACTTCTGCTGCTATTATTAATACTACTACTTCTGTTTCTACTACTATTATGCTACTACTACTACTACTATTACTACTAATACTACAACTACTACTACTACTACTAAAATATTAATTACTACTTCTGCTGCTATTCTTAATACTACTACTGCTGCTCCTGGTACAACTACTACTATGGCTACTATTATGCTACTACTACTACCTACTACTACTAATCTACTACTACTACTGAAACATTAATTACTACTTCTGCTGATATTATTACTTCTATGAGTGTTATCAGAGCGGTTTGCCTTTTGACTCCCCATTTTGTGTAAATTAGTTTTTATTTCTTTATAGAATGCTCTCTTCACAGTTTAGGATTCACTTTCTCCACCGCTACAAGTCCATGTCGACTATTAGTGAATGTCAGTATTACATGTTACCGTTTGCTGGCGATTTTGTGTTTGTTGGGAGGTAGTGTATTTGTTTGAGGTTTTGTTTTTGTTGGAGGTTTTCTGTTTGTTTGAGGTTTTGAGTTTTTTTGGAGGTTTTGTGTTTGTTGGATGTTTTGTGTTTGTTGTAGGTTTTTGCGTTTGTTGGAGGTTTTGTGTTTGTTGGTTGTTTTGTTTTTGTTTGAGGTTTTGTGTTTGTTGAAGGTTTTATGTTTGTTGTAGGTTACTGTTTTTCATTAAATTTGTTTGATGCGTTATGTTTGTTTGAGGTTTTTGTGTTTGTTGGAGGTTTTGTGTTTGTTTGAGATTTTGATATGTTAGAGGTTTTGTGTTTGTTGGAGGTTTTGTGTTTGTTGGAGGTTGTGTGCTTGTTTGAAGTTGTGTGTTTGATTGATGTTTTGTGTTTGTTGGAGGTTTTGTGTTTGTTGATATTTGTTGGAGGTTTTGTGTTTGTTGATATATGTTTGAGGTTTTGTGTTTGTTTGATGTGTTCTGTTTGTTTGAGGTTTTGTGTTTGTTGATATTTGTTTCCGGTTTATTTTTGTTGTATATATTTGTTGAACGTTTTGTGCATTTTTAAAATTGTTTTCTTCTGTGGTTTATATGGTTGCATTATATTTATATTTGTTTACGGTGTAGTGTTTTCTGTTGTTTCATTTTAGGAAGTTTATCTTTTATGTTGGCATTTCTAAATGTTGTTGGTTATTGTGTTTGCTGCTTGTTGAGTGTTGAGTTTTAAAAAAAACATTTCTGTTCAACCATAAATTCCTCTTCTTCTTCTTCGTGCGCTGGTTACAGCGATAAACGTTGCACTGTTTTATTTTGTTAAGCCTGTGGCTCAGTGCATCCGATTTCAACAGGCGTTTCTGTAGGGACCATAAATTCATTGCCCGGATACCAGAGTATTACCTGTACAGACTTTCTAGATCTGTGACTTACCTGTCTGCCGGTACTCCACCAAGTATTTGAGATCTCGAGCTGCCTGATCAGACATCCAGGTGATATTAACGCTGGAGTTCCTTAACTCAGACACTTCGACCCGCGGCACGTTTGGGGCTACAACAAAATGGAAGAATTAGTTTGGGTTTTATCGTTAGGGTTGTGGGAGGGGGAAGCAGGTGGATATGGGGGGGGGGGTGGCGATTTAAAAGAAGTATGAGATAACAAAATACACACACATACACACATGCGCACATACACACACATATACACATGCGCACATACACACATAGACACACATACACACATGCGCACATACACACATGCGCAAAGACATGAACACACACACATGCACACACACACACATGCACACACACATGCACACATACATATGCACACACATACATGCACACATATACATGCACACACCCATACACACATACACATGCACACACACATGCACACATACGCATGCACACACACATGCACACATACATGCACATACACACAGGCACACACACATGCACACACACACATGCACACACACACACACATGTACACACACATGCGCACATGCACATGGTCACACACATGCACACACACATACACATGCACACACACACATGCACACACACACACACATACACACATGCACACACACACACATATGCACACACACATACACACACACATGCACACACACACATGCACACACAGATAACACGTCCAGGATATTTTTTCTGATCGATAACCGATCAGAACAGCAAGATGAACAACAACAAACAAAAAAATTATATCAGAAATGTTATTCGGTGGTTTCAAAACAATTTCAACAAAAGTAACTTTTTAAAAGAAATTTGTTAGGAGATCAGCAAAGTGATAATGGTGTTGTAGTTGTTTCAACAGATCCCGTGTCTCTATGGCACATGCCCTCCCATTAATGCTATCAAATGGTATCCATATGTTTATATTACGAGTAGCTGCAGTTAAGTCCTGCATCATGGAGCGAAGAGTAACCAGGAACAAGTGAAATAATGAGCAAGACCCCCCCACCTTGACGCCCTGGCTAGTGTACAGCTAGAGAACAGGCTATGCCACAGCAGTCTGAGCACAGATGATGGTCACGATACTGTAGTTCCCATATTGGGGAGCTCACTGAGGAGTCTAGCATTGCACTACTGCCGGGAGGAACACGGTCGATTCTTTAGTTTTTATTGTTTGTTTGTTTTTTTTTGGTTTTTTTTTGCGGATGCCTTATTTTCTCAAATCCCCAAGGCGGTGTGCGTTGCACTGTGGTTTTTCTTTTGCGCCTGTCTACCCGGTGCATCCGACTTCAGCATGCATTGTATGTAAGGGTCCTCACTCACATGCATATGCTAAGTTTCTGGCTGACGTGACGATCCTGAGACACAGTCCCACTGGACTGCCTCTCTTCCGGGATAGTACAAACTAGTACATAGTCCATCTTATCATATCATTGCCAAACCCTATAGACACGAGTGGGGAAGACTCGTTAGTCCTGCAAGACAACTTCCCTAAGAGAGACAACTCTGACCAAAAACAACTGCTGCCTTGCAGATAGGCTGGGGACAGCCAAAGGCTAAGGAGGGCATCCCTACAGAAACGCCTGTTGAAATCGGATGCACTGAGCCACAGGCTTAACAAAATAAAACAGTGCAACGTAAATATCGCTGTAAACAGCGAACGATGAAGAAGAAGAAGAAGTATGTAAGGGTCTGGTTACTTCTGCATTTACCAAAGTTTTGCTTCCCCGGGGTAACGGCCGGTGCTGTGTGTGGGGGGATCGAACCCAGCACCTTCTGATTCTGAGCCGTGTCATTTAACCACTTGCCCACGCCGTCCCCTACATTCTTAAGTAAGACTCGGGAAGATGAAGAGTCCCTGTAATTAACTACAAAATCGATGTCAGAAGTCAACGCAACTCAGATAGAATGGCTTGAAACAACAACAACAACACCAATAGTAACGACCACAATAACATCAATAACAAATCCAGCATCAGCATCAATAACAACAACAAATAACATATCAACATCAGGATCAACAATAACAACAACATCAACAAAAGCAACAAGGAAACGGCGTAGGCTAGGGGTGTAGTGACTCAAAGGTGCTGGGTTCGATCCCCATTACAGCACCGGCCGTTACCCCGGGGAAGCAAACCCTTAGAACATGCATGAGGAAGCAGATCCTAACATAAAATGGATGCTGAAGGCGGATGCACTGGGCCGAAAGGCGCAAAATAAAAACTACAGTGTAACGCACACCGCCTTAGGAATTAGAGAAATAAGCCGAACGCAAAAAAGCAACAATAACAAAAACAACAACAATTACATCAACAACAACCCTAACAGCAACAACTACAACGAGAACACAGCTGCGTATTATAACGCAGTTATACTAACCAACAAATATGAATCAAATAATTGGTATGTTTAAAAGAAAAAAAAACGACACTAAAATAAAATGTATTTCTAAAAATAAAGAACACTTTTGTTTTCTGCATAACGCTGACAAGAAAATAACCACACGAAGCACTCACGATGTCCCTTAGCTGTCATCATGTCCACAAACGTGGGCTCTCCGCGGCCCTGTTTGGTGCGGGCCCATACGATGAACCTATACCGGTGGGCTGGCAGTAGTCCCGTGATGCGAGCTCCCAGCGTAGACGGGTCGTTGATGTGGGGTAGCAGCGGTCGAACTTGTCCCAATTGTACACCAAGCACTGTTAGATGAGCGAGAGTACATATATAAGATAAGAGAGACAAGCTTGGTTTTGCAATCCCAACATACATCACTTCATGTCCAGTTTGGCTAGGCATGTCGGGTATGTGTTTCAGTCTGATCACTTCGTGTCCAGTTTTACTAGGCATCCGAGGGTGTATCTCAGCATGATGACTGTCCAGTTTGGCTAGGCATGTCGGGTATGTGTTTCAGTCTGATCACTTCGTGTCCAGTTTTACTAGGCATCCGAGGGTGTATCTCAGCATGATGACTGTCCAGTTTGGCTAGGCATGTCGGGGATGTGTTTCAGTCTGATCACTTCGTGTCCAGTTTGACTAGACATGTCGGGGATGTATCCCAGTATGATCACTGTCCAGTTTGACTAGACATGTCGGGGATGTATCCCAGTATAATGACTGTTCAGTTTGGCTAGACATGTCGGGGATGTGTTTCAGTATGATCACTGTCCAGTTTGACTAGGCATGTAGGGGATGTATCCCAGTACAATCACTGTCCAGTTTGACTAGGCATGTCGGGGATGTGTTTCAGTATGATCACTGTCCAGTTTGGCTAGGAATGTCGGGGATGTATCCCAGTATAATCACTGTCCAGTTTGACTAGGCATGTCGGGGATGTATCCCAGTATAATCACTGTCCAGTTTGACTAGGCATGTCGGGGATGTATCCCAGTATAATCACTGTCCAGTTTGACTAGGCATGTCGGGGATGTGTTTCAGTATGATCACTTCTGCACGTACAGAAATGATTGGCAAAACTACTGTACTGCATAACTGTTTTGATGGAGGGCATTATAAACATACACATACACAAATCCATACACTACCCAACACATCCTCATTACAAACAGCTACACAACCTCGCCAATATGTCATGGTATCGCCCAAAGGAACACAGTCTGGGGTGAGAAGAGTTGTGTCTTCATTATGTACAATCTAGAAAGGGAAACCTTTAATTCAAACTTAACAAAAGATATCCAGCAGTGAGAGATGTATATCTACTATGGTCCATCTCTCACTGCTGGATATCTTTGGTTAAGTATATACTTGTATATCCACTATGGTCCAAGTGGGTGTGATGGAGCATCAAGTACTGGGAGGGTACATTTATGTAGTGAAGGCAGGAGACACCAAGTAATGGGAGAGTACATTTATGTAGTGAAGGTGGGAGACACCAAGTAATGGGAGAGTACATTTATGTAGTGAAGGCAGGAGACACCAAGTAATGGGAGAGTACATTTATGTAGTGAAGGGGGGAGACACTCACTACTACTTGTGGGTACATTTATGTAGTGAAGGTAGGAGACACTCACTACTACTTGTGGGTACATTTATGTAGTGAAGGGGGGAGACACCAAGTAATGGGAGAGTACATTTATGTAGTGAAGGGGGGAGACACTCACTACTACTTGTGGGTACATTTATGTAGTGAAGGGGGGAGACACTCACTACTACTTGTGGGTACATTTATGTAGTGAAGGCAGGAGACACCAAGTAATGGGAGAGTACATTTATGTAGTGAAGGCAGGAGACACCAAGTAATGGGAGAGTACATTTATGTAGTGAAGGCAGGAGACACCAAGTAATGGGAGAGTACATTTATGTAGTGAAGGCAGGAGACACTCACTACTACTTGTGGGTACATTTATGTAGTGAAGGGGGGAGACACTCACTACTACTTGTGGGTACATTTATGTAGTGAAGGCAGGAGACACCAAGTAATGGGAGAGTACATTTATGTAGTGAAGGCAGGAGACACTCACTACTACTTGTGGGTACATTTATGTAGTGAAGGGGGAGACACCAATTACTGGGCCATGCACTATGGCACATGCGAGGTTTCAGATGTGAAGACACCTCAAGTAGGGGAGTATGTAAGAGGGTATATATAATGGATTCATATATAAATTCACGGGAGGACTGTTGGTAATAATGGTTTGACGTTGATGTACCTACTGATGGGAAGATTGTAGAAGAACATAGTACAATGGTAAACTGTCTATTAACCTGGAACCATGGGAAGACAGTTGTTGGACATACTGAAATGGAATACTGTTGATGAGTGTAGGAAGCGAGAAAAGAGTTGAGTGTAGGAGACGAGAAGATAGTTGATGAGTTTAGGAGGCGAGAAAATAGTTGATGAGTTTAGGAGGCGAGAAAATAGTTGATGAGTTTAGGAGGCGAGAAAATAGTTGATGAGTTTAGGAGGCGAGAAAATAGTTGATGAGTTTAGGAGGCGAGAAAATAGTTGATGAGTTTAGGAGGCGAGAAAATAGTTGATGAGTTTAGGAGGCGAGAAAATAGTTGATGAGTTTAGGAGGCGAGAAAATAGTTGATGAGTTCTGGAGGCGAGGAGATAGTTGATGAGTTTAGGAGGCGAGAAAATAGTTGATGAGTTTAGGAGGCGAGAAAATAGTTGATGAGTTTAGGAGGCGAGAAAATAGTTGATGAGTTCAGGAGGCAAAGAGATAGTTGATGAGTTTAGGAGGCGAGAAAATAGTTGATGAGTTTAGGAGGCGAGGACATAGTTGATGAGTGTAGGAGGCGAGAAGATAGTTGATGAGTTTAGGAGGCGAGGACATAGTTGATGAGTGTAGCAGGCGAGAATACTGTTCACGAACTTATTGAGTAGGAAGACAGTTGATGGACTATAACACAGACCAATCGATATTGGCAATAGTTTATCAGATGAAAGTCACATCAAACAACAAATTAGACATAATGACTCTTACCTTGCTGATAAGCGATATCGTAGCCAATAATGACGCTTACCTTGCTGATAAGCGATATCGTAGCCAATAATGACGCGTACCTTGCCGATAAGCGATATCGTAGCCAATAATGAAGCTTACCTTGCTGATAAGCGATATCGTAGCCAATAATGCAGCTTACCTCGCTGATAAGAGATATCGTAGCCAATAATGACGCTTACCTTGCTGATAAGCGATATCGTAGCCAATAACGACGCCATTCAGTTGTAGTGGAGGCTTCCATTTGAGCAGGACGTAGGCCACACCATACGCTTGGAGGCGCAGATCCCTTAAAGCACTGGGCACTGAAGAGCATTGAGATAACAGCATTGTAACCATGGCTACCATCAGTATTTATGATTGATAACGTTTGAGTAAATTAACTTTCTGATATGCACGGGAAGTACAGAAATGGGGGAAACTGCGATACTAGGAAGTTTGTTATTTACTGATACTTGTAGCGAGCTTTTCGCGTTATTGTAGCGATGGTCTATCGTCCTCTGGTGGTAAGGTGAAGATTAAGGGAGACCGATAGCAGACACTCCCGGCAGGGATGAAGCCTTGAAACCTTAATTGTACTAAGCCACGGCTTTGTGAGGTGGGATGGCCAGTTCCTTTCATCCCTGTCTTTTTGTTTTCCTAGCCGTCATCCGTGTACCCATTTACAGCTAGGTCAACCGGAGCTGTCGAGGTAGAGGGAGGAACACCATATCTTTGCTACGAAAAGAGAGTGCTCTACTAATGCATTAATCAGCCGCATCTGGTGGATGGATGTTCGAATCCAGAGTGGCAATTACTTAACTTTCTATTCTGTAGTTCAGTGTAGTTGGTGAGTATGAAAGTGACTTCTCGATGTAGACAGTCTTTAATTTTAGGGCAAATTGCATCTCTGGAGGGTAGATAGGTAGATAGTCTGTCCGTCACGTAAACCGTACATGAGTAGGATGAGTATCAGGCCTCATGCAATGATGATGATGTTATTCCGATTTAACATAACCAGGTAGCACGTGGACCAAGAAGAAAAGGGTCGATTCCTACCCTTGATGTTTTTGGCTTGCCTTAGTAGGGGCTGGGCATCATCGGATAAACAGGTCGCATGTCCAAATAGGACAAAACGGCGACGGTTTAGCATGGTAAATGTGCTCTCGAGGCCTGCCCGTTGGGTGACCTCGTCATTTGAGACTTAGCCATACCGGCGGATCGTAAGAAATCCCTTCTGACTCTCCATGTGGAAGCCTTTAATGAATTTCTGATCCTACTGCTGAAATGTCCAAGTTTGGGAACCTTACAGTAGGATTGGAACGAATGACACAGACATGTAAATTCATAGCTTGGTTTTCAGCGTTATTTGAAGATCGTAGTGACAGCTATTCGCAATTGAAGAACCCTAACTACACAGACGATCTAGTACTTTTATCCAACATATAAAAATGCAAGAGAATCTTGATATGGTGAAAGAACAATCGGCCAAACTGGGACTGAAAATCAACATAAAGAAAAGAAAGCTTTTTAACCTGAACACTTTCAGCAAAGACCCAATCATCCTGAAGGTGAGCCATTGGAAGAAATGGATACCTTTACCTATTTGGGCGGCACAATAGACACATCAGAAGGTACAGATGTAAATGTAAGGACCGGGCACATCATATGTAAGGACCGGACACATCAGGAGGCACAGATATAGATGTAAGGACTGGATACATCAGGACGTACAGGTGTAAATGTAAGGACCGGACACATCAGAAGGTACAGATGTAAATGTAAGGACTGGATACATCAGGCCGTACAGGTGTAAATGTAAGGACCGGACCCATCAGATGTAAGGACCGGACACATCAGAAGGTACAGATGTAGATGTAAGGACCGGACCCATCAGATGTAAGGACCGGATACATCAGGAGGCACAGATGTAGATGTAAGGACCGGACCCATCAGATGTAAGGACCGGACACATCAGATGTAAGGACCGGACACATCAGATGTAAGGACCGGACACATCAGATGTAAGGACCGGACACATCAGATGTAAGGACCGGACACATCAGGAGGCACATATGTAGATGTAAGGACCGGACCCATCAGATGTTAGGACCGGACACATCAGGAGGCACAGATGTAGATGTAAGGACCGGACACATCTGGAGGTATATATGTAGATGTAAGGACCGGACACATCAGGAGGTACACATGCATATGTAAGGACCGGACACATCAGATGTAAGGACCGGACACATCAGAAGGTACAGATGTAGATGTAAGGACCGGACCCATCAGATGTAAGGACCGGACACATCAGAAGGTACAGATGTAGATGTAAGGACCGGACTCATCAGATGTAAGGACCGGACACATCAGAAGGTACAGATGTAGATGTAAGGACCGGACACATCAGATGTAAGAACCGGACACATCAGGAGTACACATGCAGATGTAAGGACCGGACACATCAGGAGGTACACATCAAATATAAGGACCGGACACATCAAATGTAAGGACCGGACACATCAGATGTAAGGATCAAAAATGGAAGGGTACTAGGAACATTCCTGACACTAAACCACATTTCAAGATCCAGATAAATCAAGATGCAGACCAAAGTTAGAATATTCCACGCCAGTGTCAAGTCAGTGCTGGCGGATGGAGCGGAGACACGGAGAACGTCCATGCCATGCATCAAAGACTTCAGTCCTTCGTTCACAGATGCCTAGGTAGGATAATTGACATAAAGTGGCAGGACATGGTGAGGAATGAAGACCTACGAAAAAGGAGCCAAACACATCCACTTTAACAAAATTGACCAACAAATACGAAGAGAAGAGAATGTGAGAAAGAGAGGCAGAAAGTGAGACAGAAAGAGAGGTAAAAAGAGAGGCAGAAAGTGAGACAGAAAGAGAGGTAAAAAGAGAGGCAGAAAGTGAGACAGAAAGAGAGGCAGAAAGTGAGACAGAAAGAGAGGTAAAAAGAGAGGCAGAAAGTGAGACAGAAAGAGAGGTAAAAAGAGAGGCAGAAAGTGAGACAGAAAGAGAGGCAGAAAGTGAGACAGAAAGAGAGGTAAAAAGAGAGGCAGAAAGTGAGACAGAAAGAGAGGTAAAAAGAGAGGCAGAAAGTGAGACAGAAAGAGAGGCAGAAAGTGAGACAGAAAGAGAGGTAAAAAGAGAGGCAGAAAGTGAGACAGAAAGAGAGGCAGAAAGTGAGACAGAAAGAGAGGTAAACAGAGAGGCAGAAAGTGAGACAGAAAGAGAGGCAGAAAGTGAGACAGAAAGAGAGGTAAAAAGAGAGGCAGAAAGTGAGACAGAAAGAGAGGTAAAAAGAGAGGCAGAAAGTGAGACAGAAAGAGAGGCAGAAAGTGAGACAGAAAGAGAGGTAAAAAGAGAGGCAGAAAGTGAGACAGAAAGAGAGGCAGAAAGTGAGACAGAAAGAGAGGTAAAAAGAGAGGCAGAAAGTGAGACAGAAAGAGAGGTAAAAAGAGAGGCAGAAAGAGAGACAGAAAGAGAGACAGAAAGAGAGGATGAAAGTGAGACAGAAAGAGAGGTAAAAAGAGAGGCAGAAAGTGAGACAGAAAGAGAGGCAGAAAGTGAGACAGAAAGAGAGGTAAAAAGAGAGGCTGAAAGTGAGACAGAAAGAGAGGTAAAAAGAGAGGCAGAAAGTGAGACAGAAAGAGAGGTAAAAAGAGAGGCTGAAAGTGAGACAGAAAGAGAGGTAAAAAGAGAGGCTGAAAGTGAGACAGAAAGAGAGGTAAAAAGAGAGGCTGAAAGTGAGACAGAAAGAGAGGTAAAAAGAGAGGCTGAAAGTGAGACAGAAAGAGAGGTAAAAAGAGAGGCTGTATCGTGCATGCTGATAGGATGTTGTCATTGGCATATGCACTGAGAAAAATGACGGGCTTTGATTGATTGAACTGCTTTTACTATGTAGTAAAGCTTAATTGGGAGTGTATAATAACGTCTCAGCTGATCATGGCTGGATATAGTTAGTACAATATTATTTAGTCGTTTTCTTGGCCAACTAATTATACTGTTATAAGTTTCTTTGCGGGTGTGCTTTATGGTAGATTGCCATTACTTTCTGTACATGGAATAGCGATCACACAGATATAAACACCTTGTGTCTGCTAAACTGGACACGGTGGGATTCGAACCGGGAGCTTTGGGAAAGTGAAACGGACGTCTCACCCCTAGGCCTCGCAGACCTCTGTCACACTCTAATTGGACTTGAACTTATTCACAAAAGTAACCCATAGCATTACTGCCTTAGAGGTGTAAGGTATTAGCGATCTCACATTTCAAAGGCTCAGCTATATGAGGGCGGTAGCATTTCCTCTCCCTCGCCGCTTTTACTTCCCGGATTGAACCGGTACCCATTTAAGGCCCGATCGACCCGGGACCCGTTGCGGTCTGAAAAAACACTACCGCCTCAACTGGGGAAGGAGCCCAGGACCACTCAGATGCGAAGCCAGTGCGCTACGGGGCTCTCTCTAGACACGTTTATTTCTGCAGTGTATAACAGAGTGTCGCGCTAGTTTCCAGTCACAGCTTTTATCTTATAACTTTTAAACCAATGAACGAAATTCATTAAGAATTTAACCTAGACACACCTTGATGTGTAGGAAGCGTGTGTTGTCATGGCAGAATAACCGTCTTTGGGCTGATGTGAATCTCCACATTGCGCACAACATCCGTCTTCATGATGAAAAAAACAAAAACACTTTAAGCGAGGGCTCGACTTCATCGCCTCGGGTATTCCCTATTTAGCTCGGTCTCTCTCGGCAGATGGGTAGACCACCTGTTGAGAGCATCGCACAAAGCACGAACTTCGTAGCTCCAGCGATGAACACAGGGATCTCCGGAAAAAAGACATCATGGACATACCTTGAATTCGAACCCCGACCGTCTGAACACGGGTCAATAGGTTTGACCAATTCGCCAGAGACCCTTTTCATGATGAAAAGATTGGCGTGTGGGGCGCTCTGTCACGGGGTCGCATTTATGACCCCATCTTCTTGCACACATCGGTGGATACAGCCATGGCCATCTGCAGATCTATTAAAGATGGTCATGATTCAGATGGCCATGATACAGATGGCGATGATACAGCAGTCTACATGAAAAATCCATGAGCAAGAGAGCCAGTTGGACGACGTGGAACTCCGAACTGACTATTTTCACCAGAATGCTAGAATGATTTAAATTGATTCCTTCTTTGAAAATCGTGTTATTTCTAAAGGATATAAGCCATCGACGTCGTCTGATTTTATTCGACCTAATTTCTTATTATGGGAGATGCTGAAAGGAAAAGTGTATCTCAACAAACCAATCGATGACATGAAACTGGAAGAACAGGTTGGACGTAGAATTGAGTTTATAACTCCTGATGTTTTGGTGAATGCATTCCTGTAACAGAGTAAGGCGTGCGCAGGTCTGCATAGATGCTAATGGCGACCACTTAAAAAATTTTCTATGAACTCCTCATGCTTCAAACACACCAAGGTATGTCCATGTCAAACACACCAAGGTATGTCCGTGTCAAACACACCATGGTATGTCCGTGTCAAACACACCATGGTATGTCCGTGTCAAACACACCAAGGTATGTCCGTGTCAAACACACCAAGGTATGTCCGTGTCAAACACACCAAGGTATGTCCGTGTCAAACACACCAAGGTATGTCCGTGTCAAACACACCAAGGTATGTCCGTGTTAAACACACCAAAGTATGTCCGTGTCAAACACACCAAGGTATGTCCGTGTCAAACACACCAAGGTAAGTCCGTGTCAAACACATCAAGGTAAGTCCGTAAAAAACAAACACAGATATGTCCGTGTCAAATTTTAATGAATTTTCTTCACTGGCTTAAATGTTTTTTGGGACAAGCAAAAGTCGGTAGAGAATTGGACACCCTGCACTACCAGTAGTAACTACATGCACGTGTATACATTGACATAAGCTAGGTATGAAGAAACGTGCACGAATATACACATTTTTTCAAGCCAATATATCAGCTTTTTGGCACTGTAAGAAATAGTGTGAGCCGATATAACGGCACTTTGGAGAGAAGAAGTTAAAGGTAAAAGCGGGTAAAGCGGTTCTAGAAATCACTCTGATGGGCTTAGTGACTTTTTATGAGTTGCTGGGCGGTGCCTATCGCGAGATCAAACGTGGTGAGAAGATGAGCTGTAGGTCCAATGAACAGAACTGATAGGATCATACCCCTGGTCTGGGGGCGATGACTAACCTAATCCAGGACGTCCCATACTTCAACAATGGATGACAAACACGGACAATTCAGCATTCAGTTGATCTTCTGTTGCTATCAGACGATTATCTTGGACAGGGTCTAATAATCAAGACCACTCTCATGGGAGAGCAAATATTGGTTACAATCTGACAAGTAAGGAACACGAGTCCCATAATCTTGGTGGTAGTCTCGTTATAGTGGTCTTTCTCAACCGTACTATTTTGGAGAAGCCCTAAAACTAGTTTTCAAATCTAGGGTAATTCGAACATACACAATTATTTACATACGATATGATAATTTACTCGCAAACAAAATAATAATTCCGGTAATTATGTTTCGCTGTAGTAGAGTTCGTCTCTCAAAATACAGTGGAAATCACAAAACAATAGGTGTTACAAACCAGCAAGATTCACAGGAGGCCTGGTCTCAAGGAAAGGACGATTGAGTGTTTAGGTTATCAGAGACGGACAAGAAAATCGGAGGTCCTGTGTACAATCTGTGCACGTAGAAGGACCATTGGCAGTTGCACATCGAAACAAGAATCTGCTTGCCAATGTTTGAGGAAATAAGTTCGCACAATAATGAAATTAATGAAATAATGAAAATATATCACCTACCTTCTCCCATCCCTCGTATATCACCTACCTTCTCCCATCCCTCGTACGTCACCTACCTTCTCCCAGCCCTAGAACATCACCTACCTTCTCCCATCCCTCGTGTACGTCACCTACCTTCTCCCATCCCTCGTGTACGTCACCTACCTTCTCCCAGCCCTAGAACATCACCTACCTTCTCCCAACCCTCGTACGTCACCTACCTTCTCCCATCCCTCGTAAGTAACCTACCCTCTCCCAGCACTAGAACATCACCTACCTTCTCCCAACCCTCGTACGTCACCTACCTTCTCCCACCCCTCATACATCACCTACCTTCTCCCAGCCCTAGAACATCACCTACCTTCTCCCAACCCTCGTACGTCACCTACCTTCTCCCAGCCCTCGTACATCACCTACCCTCTCCCACCCCTCGTACATCACCTACCCTCTCCCAGCACTAGTACATCACCTACCCTCTCCCAGCACTAGTACATCCCCTACCTTCTCCCAGCACTAGTACATCACCTACCTTCTCCCAGCACTAGTACATCACCTACCCTCTCCCACCCCTCGTACATCACCTACCCTCTCCCACCCCTCGTACATCACCTACCCTCTCCCAGCACTAGTACATGCACCTGCTTTTTCCCAGCCCTAGTACGTCACCTACCAGTTTTGTCTTTACAATTAGATTCAACGTATTCTGTCGCAACTTGTCTTGGCTTCTGCGTTGCACACACATAGCCACACATCTCCCATATATTGCTGCTACGTTTGTGGCTTTCTAAAATATGAATATAACTGATACTGATAACACAACGTGGAGATTACTATCGTGTTTCTCAGCCTCTGTTTTATGGGCATCGTAACGCCTGGAGTCCGCTAGCAAGACCTCGTCACTAACACCTAGGCCTCCCGACGGAAATAGCTCTAAAGCATTGTCTCAACACCGAGTCTGCGTCGGCTCTCTTTCGTCGGTCATGTGACCTACCATTTCAGAACATCTCGGCTAGACAGATGATGTTCATTTCCCTGGAATCAAGGAGCGGATAAATACTGTCACAGGAATAGTACCCGGGGCTGTCCACTCAACGCCTGGCTGAGACATATCGTTCCACTTCACCTGCCGTGTCTGCTGTCTGGACACTGCCATCAATCGTAGTCATAGTCGGTCAGATATACGGGTCCTGGTTGCCTATACGGATAATTGACATGATATGACGCTATGGATGTCTTAGGATCGGCGCAAGCCGGTGGCGAACACAGATTGCCTTATGATTTACGTTCTATTTCTCTCTGTCTAGTCTGTTGGACACTAAAACTAACAGAATCGTGAACAGAAAGTGACAAATAGCAACTGATAAACTGCTATACAAACCCATCTTGTGACTCTTCGTTTACTGACCAACACTGTGAGCGCGTTCATTGCCCTTCGTGCAAAAGTTAAAATAACAATATCGATTGTTCCGGAAATGTCTTCCAGAAACCACTAGCGAAATCTCCTAGAACCCGTGGTAGACCATGGCGACCTTTTGACCTTTAGTCATATCACGTAGAAACACCTGGCGACCACTTTAAGGCTTCCAAAACGATACTGCTTGTGGAATATCGTGGTGACCTCTTACGGAGTCTTCTAGTATGCCTCGTGGAACAAAGAAATCTCCCAAGAACCCAGAAAGAGCTTGGCGGAGCCTGCAGAGAGCTCTTGTGAAATCCTTTCAAACCTTATCGGATTCTCTACAGACACATACATACACACATACATACATACATACACATATACATACATACATACATACATACATACATACATTCACACATACATTCATACATAAATACGTACACACATACACACATACATTCATACACACATACATAAATACGTACACACATACACATATACATACATACATACATACATACATACATACACACACACACATACATTCATACACACATACATAAATACGTACACACATACACACATACACAGGCAAGAGCTGACCCGGATGGGCTGGGATACCCTCTTTACAACTGTCCTTCCAGTACTGTTTGACTCAACAATGCCTAGCATAAAACATGGCGCATGACTGTTTGAATTGGAGAAGATCGGTCAAAAATGAAACGTCCAGTCAGAGAGAAACCTTTTAAATGCATCCTAGGACAATGAAACAAAATCAAATTCTCGGCTGTCCAGACAATACATGTGTGACAAACGTGTCGTTTTTTCGTGTGGGCATTGGACTGATCAGCTATATATATTTAATATTATACTTGGAATTCTGGTATACAAAACAAAAAAGGCATGTTGTTGCCTGGTAACCGAATGTTTCGGCTTTATGTAGTAGGCATTTTACAACTTCCTGGGCCTTATTAGGCCTGGGGGAAGGTACACATAAATTGGGTAGATTTTGAACTATACTTTTTTTGTCCTGGTAGCGGTCGTTAGTCCGATCTCACTACCCAGAGATCAAGGGAGTTTTTACAAGAAAATCCACGAGAAGGAAATTGTGGTCTTCATCGTGATTTGAACCCGCGACATCCAGCAATCAATAAAAGTACCCACTTAAATATGTTAAACAAAAAAGAGAATTCTAATGAGAATATATTCGACAGTCTCCATCGATGAAGATGGACAATCAAAGAAATTAAAACATTCGCCGTTGGTCTCGCGTACTCCTACAAATGAGTTTTACTTAGGAACTATGAACCGGGAAGAAAGCATTGAAAATCTGCAACGCCTGGCGACAGAACTCTTGTCTCCCTCACCCCATCCTCCACAGCCCTCACACAAAACTGGCCAGGTGGCGGCAGGACTCTTGCCTCCTACCCCACAGCTCTCACACACAAAACTGAACATCTGGCGTTTTGATTATTGCCTCCCACACCCCATCCGCCACAGCACCCCCACATAAAACTGAACAGCTGGTGGCAGGACTCCTGCCTCCCACACCCCATCCCCACAGCACCCCCACACGAAACTAAACAGCTGGTGGCAGGACTCCTGCCTCCCACACCCCATCCCCCACACCACACCCACACGAAACTGAACAGCTGGCGGCAGGACTCCTGCCTCCCACACCCCATCTCCCACACCACACCCACACGAAACTGAACAGCTGGCGGCAGGACTCCTGCCTCCCACACCCCATCCCCCACACCACACCCACACGAAACTGAACAGCTGGCGGCAGGACTCCTGCCTCCCACACCCCATCTCCCACACCACACCCACACGAGACTGAACAGCTGGCGGCAGGACTCGTTTCCCACACCCCATCCCCACAGCCCTCACACAAAACTGAACAGCTGGCGGAAGGACTCCTGCCTCCCACACCCCATCCCTCACAGCACCCCCACACAACTGACCTCCTTCTGGGGTGAAGAAATCTAACAGGTCACTGAAAGGTCCCGTGTAGTGGGAGTTCATGACGGCGACGTGGGCTCTGAGGGCTGTATAGGCCGGAAGATCGGACAGGGCCACTTTCATCTGAGGGCCGTGGTTGTGCTGGTCCTCTCCCAGAACTACCTCCACTTCCTTCTGTTTGTTCCAACCCTCGCTCGACTTCCAGTATCGGAGCTAGACAACAGAGATTACATGGTTACAATATGTGATTGTCAAACAATATGTGATTGTCAAACAATATGTGATTGTCAAACAATATGTGATTGTCAAAAAATATGTGATTGTGAAACAATATGTGATTGTCAAACAATATGTGATTATCAAACACTGTGTCATTCTGCATTGATTTTACAACGCTCGATATATCGAAGTCCGAAGTCTTCAACAGAGCAAAAGTCTAAAAGTATCTATATATCAATGCAGAGATCACAACTTATGTGAGCTAGGTGTGCGATGTGCATGCCCGATAAACGACACCCAAATCTGTTACTGTATAGGAGTTCGCAACAAGCAAGCAGCCATGAGGTAGACAATAGTAACGTTACATAAACTCACTGAACATGTCTTTGAACGGATTTAACATTGTAATCATCTCCTGAGAGACAATAGCACAGGACTGATCTGCCTGGTGCACTACTATTACACAAGATGCTCACATCGCTGAGAGGAACATAGTCGCAGAGGCACAGAGAAAGCGTGCTGCTGAAAAAGACAAAACATAAAGCAACCAAACTACCAACCCACCCACATGTGCTCTTCACGGTTTAGGGCCTGGAGTGCCAGAATAGGCTTTCACAGTCATGTACGATCACATGTCACAAGTATGATAATGTCGTCATCTATGCTGGCGATGGATAACTGTTAATGTTACTCTTGTGTGACAAAGACATCTGGAGGTGGAAGTATGTTGCTTGTTGTCACATTTTGTTGTGGAAGTATGTTGCTTGTTGTCACATCTTGTGGTAGAAATCTGTTGTCTGTTATTACATCTTGTGGTGGAAGTCTGCTGTCTGTTATCACATCTTGTGGTGGAAGTCTGATGTCTGTTATCACATCTTGTGGTGGAAGTCTGCTGTCTGTTATCACATCTTGTGGTGGAAGTCTGATGTCTGTTATCACATCTTGTGGTGGAAGTCTGTTGTCTGTTATCACATCTTGTAGTGGACGCCTAGTTTCTGATATCAAATCTTAGGATGTAAGTTTGATGTTTATGTTTACATCTAGTAACCGAACAGTAATTATGTAATGTAGACATTCTGTTGGTAAATGTCCCCTTTTCTGGAAATAATACTTCTTGTTATCTGCCGATCTTCATCCTACCTCGCTCTTTCGCTTTTTTGCATATATTCTAAAATAAACTCATTTGACAAACAACTGACCTTATAACCTCTGAACTTTCCACAGATAAGCTGAGGGTCAGGGTCGACCGAGTCCCATATAAAGTGTGCTGTGTGAGGGTCTATACTGTACTGCGGGTTGAGCGAAAAGTTCCCAGGAGCCACTAGTGGTTCTGTGAACAGAGAGAAAATACACGGTGATAATTCTATCACCGGAAACGTTCATTGATTGGATCATGTCTGAGTGACGTCACGAGGGCGTTGTATATGGGCATAAACAAACATAGAGACCCAGAAAGTGACAGATGAACATGTTGGAAACGGAAATGTGAATGTTTGAAACAGAAATGTCCATCAGAAACGAAATGCAGAATGTTTTCTTAAGGCATTCATTAAGAGCTGACGATCAGAAAGAGTTCCTTTCTGAAAAAAATATCTCTTATTATTGGATGTCGGGCTAGATCCGTCTGTTTCCTTCGCTGAACTGCAGCTGTTTTCATATGGTTAACCTGTGTCGTGCAAATCTGACAAGAAAATACTCTTGCAAACAAATACATTGATAGACACATAAAAACGTATCCCAACAAAAAAGTTAGACAGGCGGATACATAAGCATTTAAAGAGTCATGCAGGAAGATTAAAAAAACATAGAAATAGACAGAGCAAAATAAACCTAGATTACAGAGTCAGGCAGGTAAAAAATCATACAGACTCAGGCAGGATAAAAAAATACAAACTGGCTGTCAGGAAAATAAGCATTTAAACAGGTTGCTAGGAAAATATAAACACAAACGGAAGAAACAAACATACAAATAGAAGAAGACAAAATAAAAACGAAGAAACATCCACACATAAAAAATAAAAAAAGTAAAGATACAAAGATGAAAGAAGAAAATAAACCAAAAAAAACGAGAAAATATCCAAACAGAAAAACAATTACCATAAAAACAGGAAAAGAGAAAACAAACAAACAGAAAAATAAAAAAAACAAACACGCAAACAAAAAAGGGATAAATAAAAACACGCCAACAGAAATAAAGGATAAATAAAAACACACAAACAGAAAATGGAACAACTAAAAACATACAAACAGAAAAAAGGATAAATAAAAACACACAAACAGAAAATGGAACAACTAAAAACATACAAACCGAAAAAGGACAAATAAAAACACACAAACAAAAAAGGGACACTAAAAACATACAAACAAAAAAGGGACCTAAAAACATACAAAAGAGATAAATAAAAACATTCAAACAAAAAAAAAAAACAGGTAGGCAGATAGACAGAATATTTGTAAAAGAATGATAAACAGATTCCCCTGCCTCTTTTTATGCCAAGTAAAATGAAATTATTCCCCTCTCTTGTCCCATGTAATGGATTTGTGGAGTACTGTTTCTAGACTTTTCTTCTCTCGCACACACCTCTCCCCGTCACGCCAAGAGACACATATGAATGATTGTGTTAGGCCCATACAATTATCTAACCAACGGCACATAGTCAATCCAATCGCAGATGCCAGCTCCAAACTCGACAGGGTTTTCAACCAATGAAAGCCTGTCGTTCGTCTCAGTGTAGGTTTTGGTAACATCTCGCCAGCATGATCCTGACCTGCTACTTTTGCTTCTCTCCAGATATAATCTTTCTTTCTTCTCACATTCTCTTTTCCATGTATTATATATATATCCTCTTGAGGACTCCATGTAAGAGCCTGTCTGGCTATGTTCTACTCAGTCCCCTTTTCTTAGATCAGTGTGTTGCTCTAGTGGATGTTATTGACTTCTTTCCCATAGGTCTTCATTCCGACCATGCCATGTCCCTTTATGTCTCTATCTTTCGCAGGCATCTGTTAACGAAGGACTGGAGTCTTTGTTGTATGACTTTGGTCATTCTCTATGTCCGCGCTTGATACAGCAATACAAACTTTACACTGGCGTTGAGTATTCTAATTTTGGTGTGAATCTTGATTTCTCTGAATCGCCATTTGTTGTTCAGTGTCAGGAATGTCCGTTTTGCCTTTCCAGTTCGAATCCTCACGTCTGCATGTGTTCCTTAGAATGTGACTATTGTGCTTCCCAAATAAGTAAAGGTGTCCACGTCTTCCAACTGCCCCACCTTTTGTCTTTGCTGACAATGTTGAGTTTAAAAAGCTTGGTTATCTTCATATTGATATTCAGTCCCAATTTGGTTAATTGTTCTTTCACCCTATCACATTATTCTTACATTTGGCTATGGTTGTGTTCCAGAAGTACTAGATCATCTGCATTGTCCAGATCCTCTAATTGTGACAATAGTGTTCCCGAATACCAGTTATTTTTCCCTCGACAGGTGTTTGGCACTTGTTAATTAGAACGGTGTGGCATACCATGCGGTGGAGACGCATCTACTTTAGGGTTGCCATATCACAATGTTAATCTGCGTTTTTGATAGACTCTCAGCGTGGAAGTAGTGCTATTCTCGATGAGTCACTCGTAGAGTCATTCCGTTAAGAGTCACATCACTTCCAGTAAACAGACATAGGACTATCAATTGTTGACTGGCTATGTTCTTATACCTCAACCTCTTCTTATCCTCACATTTTCTCCTCTTTCTCTCCTCACATTTTCTCCTCTTTCTCTCCTCACATTTTCTCCTCTTTCTCTCCTCACATTTTCTCCTCTTTCTCTCCTCACATTTTCTCCTCTTTCTCTCCTCACATTTTCTCCTCTTTCTCTCCTCACATTTTCTCCTCTTTCTCTCTTCACATTTTCTCCTCTTTCTCTCCTCACATTTTCTCCTCTTTCTCTCCTCACATTTTCTCATCTTTCTGTCCTCACATTTTCTCCTCTTTCTCTCCTCACATTTTCTCCTCTTTCTCTCCTCACATTTTCTCCTCTTTCTCTCCTCACATTTTCTCCTCTTTCTCTCCTCACATTTTCTCCTCTTTCTCTCCTCACATTTTCTCCTCTTCCTCTCCTCACATTTTCTCCTCTTTCTCTCCTCACATTTTCTCCTCTTTCTCTCCTCACATTTTCTCCTCTTTCTCTCCTCACATTTTCTCCTCTTTCTCTCCTCACATTTTCTCCTCTTTCTCTCCTCACATTTTCTCCTCTTTCTATCCTCACATTTTCTCCTCTTTCTCTCCTCACATTTTCTCCTCTTCCTCTCCTCACATTTTCTCCTCTTTCTCTCCTCACATTTTCTCCTCTTTCTCTCTTCACATTTTCTCCTCTTTCTCTCCTCACATTTTCTCCTCTTTCTCTCCTCACATTTTCTCCTCTTTCTCTCCTCACATTTTCTCCTCTTTCTCTCCTCACATTTTCTCCTCTTTCTCTCCTCACATTTTCTCCTCTTTCTCTCCTCACATTTTCTCCTCTTTCTCTCCTCACATTTTCTCCTCTTTCTCTCCTCACATTTTCTCCTCTTTCTCTCCTCACATTTTCTCCTCTTTCTCTCCTCACATTTTCTCCTCTTTCTCTCCTCACATTTTCTCCTCTTTCTCTCCTCACATTTTCTCCTCTTTCTCTCCTCACATTTTCTCCTCTTTCTCTCCTCACATTTTCTCCTCTTTCTCTCCTCACATTTTCTCCTCTTCCTCTCCTCACATTTTCTCCTCTTTCTCTCCTCAC